>BQNB010003667.1:5748-113119 GCA_026074375.1 Tanacetum coccineum | reverse complement strand
GATTACTAGCGATTCTGGCTTCATGCAGGCGAGTTGCGGGCTCCAAACCGAATGATGGCAACTAAACACGAGGGTTACGCTCGTTGCGGGACTTAACCCAACACCTTACGGCATGAGCTGACGATAGCCATGCACCACCTGTGTCCGCGTTCCCGAAGGCACCCCTCTCTTTCAAGAGGATTCGCGGCATGTCAAGCCCTGGTAAGGTTCTTTGCTTTGCATCGAATTAAACCACATGCTCTACCGCTTGTGCGGGCCCCTGTCAATTCCTTTGAGTTTCATTCTTGAGAACGTACTCCCTAGGCGGGATACTTAACGCGTTATCTACAGCACTTCACGGGTCGATACGGACAGCGCCTAGTATCCATCGTTTACGGCTAGGACTACTAGGGTATCTAATCCCATTCGTTCCCCTAGCTTTCGTCTCTTAGTGTCAGTGTCGGCCCAGCAGAGTGCTTTCGTCGTTGGTGTTCTTTCTGATCTCTACGCATTTCACCGCTCGACTGGAAATTCCCTCTGCCCCTACCGTACTCCAGCTTGGTAGTTTCCACCACCTGTTCAGAGTTGAGCCCTGGGATTTGACGGCGGACTTAAAAAGCCACCTACAGACACACCAATTTTGATAAAAACAAAAAAGATGTTTATCTATTACAACTCGATCAAAAACAAGACAATACAATCAAAATGGCTATTGAAATCTATCTAATACTCGATATCTTCTCATGTCTTCATCATATAGTGTATCAAAAATGAATAGAAAGAGAAATTTGATATCGAAAATACAACAAATGCTCAAAATCGATCACGTCATCTTGCAAACCACACCGAAAATCACAAAGTAGTGCACTCTTAAATCTCTAATGGCATATGATACCACTTGTTAGGTCGTACATGTTGAATCACACATTGAATTTTAGTTAAGAATAGAGAGATTAGGAGAGGAAGATAAGTTTTCACTAATTTTCAATTTTATAAAAGGGAAAAAGAGAAATGGAGAGGAGAAGTGATTACAAGCCTTAACCTCTGTTGGGATTAAAAGACTTCAAGATGATTCTTATAGTTACTACTACTTAGGTATATATTAGTACTGTTAAGCATAACTTAGTGCTGCTGGTAATACTAATGAAAATTATGCTAAGTAGTTATTACTGGTAGTGTAAAAGTTACTACAGCTAGTTACTACTGTTAGTATATATTAGTACTGTTAGCATAAAGTTACTGCTGCTAATAGAAGTTAAGACTGCTCAGAGATGAAGAATGGAAATATACTAAGTAGTTAATACTGCTTGTGCTCAGTTACAACTGCTGAGTGATTACTACTGCTGGAAGGATTATGCTGACAGAGATGAGATCAAAGATTGATTGGAAAACATAATACATATGAAGATAAGTATTAGTTATTTGTAAAGAAGATATGTATAACTTATTAGTTTAGGAGATTACGTTTGTTTATAGAAAAGATCTTGATAAGTTAGGAAAGTATTGTAAGCCTTGTAGGACTCCTTGTTGTATAAAAGGATGTCCTAGGGCATAATGTTAGGTGTACATCTTTGATATTCGTAGCTTTAATGATATTTTATAACCCTATCACTATTCAGAGTGATCATTTCCTATTGAGGTTGAAAGTTTAGTAAAAGTTTGTTTACTGTTTTATTGTTCTTGTTAGTATTGCAAACTAGTTTCCGCATAGTTTATGATATTCTTAATCTTAGTTTCCACTATAGTTGTTTCGGATCTATCCAACACAACTAAGCTTTAACAAGCTAAGTAAGATACATAGCTAAGTCAAGATCTATTCCATGGGATCAACAAGTGGTTATCAGAGCCTTGTTGAGAAACTTTAAATAAGAAGAAACAATCTTCAAATACCAGAACTATTTTGTTTGTGAAAACATGGAGGCAGGATCTTCAACAATGGTTGCTGCTGCAAGACTTCTAGTACTCAATCCAAGAGAATTTGAGCTTTGGAAAATGAGGATAGAACAGTACTTCCTAATGACAGATTATGCTCTTTGAGAAGTAATAGTAAATGGAGACTCACCTCCACCAAAGAGAACTGTTGATAGTGTTGAGCAAACATATCCTCCTACAACTACAGAGGAGAAGTTAGCAAGGAAAAATGAGTTAAAGGCAAGAGGTTACACTTGTTGAATTCTCCTTCCAAATAAACATCAACTAAAAGTTTAATACCTACAAATATGCAAAGACTTTGATAGAAGCCATAGAGAAAAGTTGGAGTAATAAGGTGTCCAAAAGAAAACACATAAGACACCTTCAAAGCAATAAAAAAAAAAAAAAAAAAAAAAAAAAAAAATGAGAATTTCAATGGATCAAGCTCAGAAGGACTTGATCAAACCTATATAGTGCTTTTAAAGCATAATTCAGTCCAGCTAGAGATTCTGGGTGAAACTATTTCTCAAGAAGATATGAATCTAAAGTTTCTAAGAAGTCTCCCATCAGAATGGAAGACTCATACCTTGATCTGGAGAAACAAACCTGATTTAGACACCTTAAGCATGGATGACCTATACAACACAAATCTAAAGATTTATGAAACTGAAGTAAAGGGTATCAAATCTCAACCAAAATTCACAAATGTGGCTTTTGTGACTTCCAATAACCTGGTATTTCCAATCAAGCTTATTGTTTCAAACTCTGCCAATATTAGAGGTATAAGTGATGCTGTGATCTTTCTTCTTTCCAACCAATCTAACAATCTACAATTAAATGATGAAGGACTTACAACAGATTGATGCTGATGACTTGGAAGAGATGGATCTAAAGTGGCAGATTTCTAGTTACCATGAGAGCCAAAGAATTCTAATACGACTAACTAGATGTGTATAAAAAGAATGAGGTTGTTTTTGAAGAAGACATAAAGATTTTAAAACTTGATATTAAGTTAACAGGTAATGTACTAACAGAGCTTAGAAAGAAATTTAAAAAAGCTAAAAAGGAAAGAGATGATTTAAAACTTACCTTAGAAAAGTTGGGAAATTCATCTAAAAATCTAAGCAAACTGTTTAGAGATTCCCCCCCCCCCCCCCCCCCCCCCCCCCCCCCCCCCCCCCCCCCCACCCCCCGGGGAATTTTTAAAACCCCCCACCCAAAAAACGACCCCCACCAACAAACACAAATAATATTTGTTTTTTTTTGTTTTTTTTTGTGTTGTTTAAAACAACACAAACCACAAAACACAAAAATAAAACCCAAGTAAGTGATAATTTAAGACTGATAGGTTTGCATAGTCATCGTGTTTGGATATGTCCAGGAAAATGATAGGTACAAAACAAGTGAAGGGTATCATGTTGTTCCCCCTCCCTATACTAGGAACTTCATGCCTCCTAAATCTGATTTGGTACTTGCCGATGAGGATAATATGTTTTTTATAGTGAGTTATAACTAGTATACCTGTGTTACAACATGAAGCTAATACTAGTTTGTCAAAACCTAAGTTCAGTTTGGTGAACCTCTTATTGAAGAACGTTTATTTCTGACAGTGGGAAGAGATGAAAACTAGTTTAAATCTAAACAAAAAAGAAAACCTAGTTTTTGCCAAACAAATTGTTAAATCTAATAAGCATGGTGAAAAATCAAATATTGAGTCCTGTGAAGAAGTAAGAAACAAAAAGCAAGCTAAATACCCCAAGAAAAACAATCAAAGCCCTAAGGTAACCAGAGAATTGGAATAACTTGATGACTCCAGAAATTAGGAATAATTTTTAAAGTTTAAAAATAAAGCTTCTTATGAATGTGGCAGTTTTAATCATTTGATTAAAGATTGTGATTTCTATGAAAAACAAAAGGTGGAAAAAATTGTTTGGAACAATGCTAGAAGGGCAAATCATCAAAATTCTCAAAAAATGACTCACCCTCACCCAAAAGGAAATTTTGTTCCAAAAGCAGTCTTAATAAAATCTGGCATTAAAACACTTATACTGCTGATGAAACTTTTCAAAAGCAACCGTATCAGTCTATAATAGCTCAAACCAATTAATACTGCCCAACCAAAAACCAACATTAAATAGTTGAAAAGAGCAACATCAAAAGTTTTTAATAGAGCACACACACATGTTAAGAAGGCCCTTTAACAGGTCCTACAACAAATAAAATAGTAATTTTAAAAGAAAAAGTTTATACTGTTAAGGTAAATGTATACAACTTGCTGGGCCCAAAAAGCAGATAGTAAGTGATAATAAAGGAAATGAGGCAAATTGCTGTTAAGGCCTACAGCCATGTTGGTTTTTAGAGACCAAAGCAAAAGGTTTAGACCATTGTCATCCAGACCACAATGGTGAATCACTTGAATTTTAAAAGATTGACTATGTTGATGCACAAGGCAGATCCAAGTCTGTAATGGCTTGGGTCCCCAAAAGAGCCTGATTCTCTTACTTTTGTGCAGGGCAATCCACAACTAGAAATTACCGGAAAATGGAGTAATTCCAGTGGATGCACTAGGACATAACTGGGAAACAAGTCCTAGCCACCTCAGATATGAAGAAATTGATGGGGATTTGTTTGCAGTTTTGAAAGATCCCAAAGGAGGTTGAATCACTAGTAAAGGTAAAATCAGAACAGGTAAAATTGGATTTTGAAAGACTGTGTACTATTGTTAAGAGCTTAATTTTAACCTTTTTAGTGTCTCACACATGTGTGACAATGAAAACATGTTCTTTTTACAGACACTGAATGTGTGTATTGTCTCCTGACATTAAGCTACTTGATGAAACTCAAGTTTTTTGCTTAAGTTCCCTAGAAAAGATAACATGTACAATGTTGATTTAAAGAATATTGTTCATTCAAGAGGTCTAACTTGTCTCTTTGCAAAAGCCACATTAGATGAATCTAATCTTTGCTATAGGAGGCTTGGACATATAAATTTCAAAACACTAAACAAACTAGTGAGGGAAAGAGAATTTAATCTTTGCTAGAGGTTTACCTTCAAAGATTTTTGATAATAATCACACATGTGTTGCTTGTCAGAAAGGAAAGCAGCATAAAGCCTCTGTAAGACGCAATACTGTAAGCTCAATCAGCCAACCCATTACAAATGTATGCATATGGATTTGTTTTGGGCCAACATTTGTAGAGAGTCCTAATGAAAAAGGGTGCTTCCTAGTGTGCACAAACTACTATAATAGGTTTATTTGGAGTTTTTTCTTCTTAGCCACTAAGAGATGAACTAGTGAGAATCCTTAAAACATTTATTATAGGCCATAGAAAATCTAATAGAACCTTAAGTTGAAAGTATCAGATTTGTCTGATATTCGTCAAATAGTGAATATATAAAAAAACTTAGGCAAATCAAACTCCTTCACCCTTGACAAAGTGGAAAAAGTCAGGACCTACTTAGAAATAAAAATATATAAGAATCAAATCGAATGATAAAAAAGATTCCGAAGAGATTTCCCGGGTCGTTAGGTCCAACGAGGCTGCAATTTGAAAGTTAACCCCTGTTTGATGAGAAATTGAGTGATGAAGAATAATGAATGGAAACACTGATATAATTACAACTAAAATTAAATTAAACCTTAATTAAGTCTACGTAAAACAACAAATGAAATGGGGATCTTAACAACTACGGGAAACGAAAATAGTTAATATGGATAGAACTTAAACTACGGAAGCATAATTAATTATTGATAAATCCTAAATAAAATTAAATCTAAATTAAATACGGGGAACAGAATCAGGTATCGGGAAACCTAAATATTAAAAATTAAGAAAATAAATGCTAAATTAAATTAAAAATCAAAATTAAATTCTAATTAACTTAATTTGGAAAATAAAGAAAACTAGAACAAAAACGGAGGTCGTTTGAATGTAAAACGAAAAGAAACGGTAAAACGTACCCGGTAAAACGGGTCTAAGACTGAAATTTAAGAAAAATTAAGCCTATACTAAATTTTATATTTTTCCTAGACACTAAATGACAAAAGAAAATTTTATAAAAAAGAAAAATATTTTTTTATTAATTTTTAGATTTTTTTATGATTTTTCTAAGATTAATAACTAATTAAACTTAAGAAAATAGAAAAAGACAAAAAATAAAAGTTATAAAAATTCTGAAAAAATAAAATTAAATAAAGAAAAAGTTAACAATTCTAAAAATATAAAAATGCCCAAATTTTACTGATTATATAAAAAGTAATTAAACTAATTAATTTTAAACCTAATTTATATTAATTAAATTAAATAAACTAACTGTGGTTAACTAAAAGGACTAACAGTGAAAGGACACAAGGACAAACGGGGTAACAACAAACTGACAAGGGGGACTAACAAAAGTAACTACAAAAGAAGAAATTACACAAATGATCCCTGAGGTGGACCCCGATTACAAGGTGGGTCCAAAGTGCTTATTATCAAAAAGCAAAAGAAGCAAAGTTGTAAAGGGGACTTAGGAGAACATTTTTCATAAAAGGAGTATAAGCTGAAATGAACTAAATAAGCTAGAAAAGTAGCTTTTTGGACTGACAGAAACTTAATAAGCTTAATAGCTTATTTTGCTTTCTTTTTAGGATTAAGCCAACTAAATAAGCTAAAACTAAGGAAGATAGTTAAATAGGCTAGGGGAGTCCTAATTATAAGCTAAGGCTTCCTAATAAGCCCTAAAATAAGCTGGAAAGTGACTTAAGCTATGTGACAGTTTATAAAAGAAAACAGAAAAAAGGTAACTTTAAGGCTAAAATAAGCTAAGCTAAAGGAGGAGTTAAGCTACAAGACTATGGGGAATTAAAGGGCTACCTATAAGCTACAATAAAAGCTAAAAGAAACTAGGGGCTTAATACAAAATAAGCTAGATAGAAGGGGCTGAGTTTAGGTGCTCAGCACCAGGGTAAATGCAACAGTGGCTAGGGGCTTATTTGAGCTTATGCAATAAGCTCTAAAGAGCTTTTGAGTCAAAACAAACCTCAAACAGATTAAAAGGGGTGGTAAATGAGCTTATTTTCAAAATATTAGCTATTAAGGTGAGCTTAAACAAGCTGATAATGGGGCTTAAACTTGAAGGTTCTTAAAAAAAATGGCAAAGCCAACTTTGACTTATACTTGGTCAAGTTAAAAGACAGCACAAAGGTGGTTGGTAAATAGGCTAGAAATAACAACAACAAGCACACAAATAGTGTGCTTAAGCTGCATAAGCAGCTTGAGCCTTTAAGCTCATTTATGCTTATTCAAATTTTGACAGAAACCAAAAGACACTTAAAAATTTATTTTAGAACTAAAAGTGGTGAATTAAGTGATCTAATAAAGCCTACACACTCAGCCAAAGTTGGCTGAGTGAGCTTGACCCATACCAAACCTCATTTGACCCATTTTCAAGTTAAACCAAACACCCCCTTATTTATATAAAAAGGCTTTTAAACTGATTTTGGGTAAAAGAGGGCACAGATAATTGATTACAAGTGAAATTTAATGACTTTTAACACATATTTAATCAATCTAAACAGAATTTAAACAACTTGAATTATACTTGAAATTTTCACAAGTGCAATTTTCTCAAAAAACTCTTAACTTCTATTAAAACTGAATGAATTAACATCAAACTTTTAAATAAACTGAATTACACTTAAATGCTTAAAATAAAGACTTGGAATTAATTTTAAACTAAAAACATATAAAAAAATGGTGTGTTTGCTTCGGCTTGGTCTTGGCTCTTTTATACAAGTCCTTTGCCCTTTCTTTGTTGGGATGTGTTAGCTGTGTGAGTGTGCAAGTAATCCAAGCAATCCTAGCCCTCTATTTGCTTCCCTTCATTATCTCACCATTGAAGGGGACTTCGGGTTGAGTGTTTTGCAAGTGGGAGGGGTAAATGGGGCAGGGTAAGGTGGGAAGAGGTGAGGGGTGAGCTGTGAGTGGTACTTGGGAGGTGGTTTGGGCTTGAAACCGTGGGGAAGGGGTGGTATGGTTTTTGGCGGGAGTGGTTTAAGGTACGGGGTGGGTTACAGGTTTAAAAGGTATCTTTGGAAAAGATGCAACACTAGCCCTCACACTTTCTTTCTCTTGTCATTTCTATCTTGGCCGAATTTCAGTTATAAAGAAGTTTAGAAAGTGACAATAATGGTCCCTCTGTTTTATGAAAAGAAAACAAAGAAGGATTTGGATAATTGCAAAACTGGTCCCTGCGTTTTTATAACTAAAAGAAAAAGGGGAGGTTAGGGGAATTTGCAAAAATGGCCCTTGTGTTTGTATTTTTCTATTTTCTTTATAAAACAACTTTTAAAACTTGGCAATTTTAGCCCCTAAAGTTTTATAAAAAAGGATTTTGGGCTTGTATTGGGCTTGGGTTTGTATTGGGCTTGTATTGGGCCCACTGGGTTTGTATTGGGCCCAATAAGGGTTAGGCTTATGTTATTGGGCTTTTCAAGGCCCAATAAGGTACAGGTTGGGTATTGGGCTTTTACAAGCCCAATAAGGTTATGAAGTGGGTTTTGTGTGTACAATGGCTGAGATTGGCTGTAACTGGGCTAGGATTGGGTCTTCAAAGTCTTCACAGTCTTTGTCAATTGCACACAAATGGGCTGTTGTAATTGATTGATGTCCATTTGGTTCTTCACAGTTCTTCAAGACATACAATTGGGCTTTCCCGGCCCATCAGATGGGTTAATATTGCATTCAATAGTATTCTTCAGTTCCGGCTCCGGTTTGACTGCTGATTCTTCAGTATTGACTCTGGACTTTTATCATTTTTGGGACTTTGGCCTTGAATTGCACAGTCTTTTCCTTCCATGCTCAGTTTGTGTGTCATATTTTTTGGGCCTTGGTTTCTGCTTTTTTGATATATCTACTTCCGGCAACGAATACAAATGCAAAACAAACATATATTTGGCAGTTTTTTGTCTGTTTTTGGTCATTTAAGCTCGTTTTTAGAGGTAAAAGATATGTGTAATTAAGCACTTATCAGCTTCCGATACTCTCATCCAAATGTCACATGATAAGGTCTCCCTCAACTTGTTTGTCCTTCTAGTGTTAAAACACTAAAGCTTTGAGACAAAAGTAAAATCAAAAAACAAACCCTCATCAGCCTACATCAAATTGCCTAGATGATCCTCATGATTATGGAATAAACACAATGCAACCAGAACACATTGAAAAATACTGATATCCGTGATTCTTTCTCCGAATATTTATAGGGAATTCTTATCGAATCTTTTGACAAGGATTGATCTTTCCCTAAGTATAATAATCTAAACTACTACTAGTCCAGAAATGCTTAGAGAGTACTGATCCATTCAGCATTGTTATAGCAACCTCAATGAGAGTTCTATTCTTCCTTTTAGCTACACCATTTTGTTCAAGTGTATAAGGAGAAGAGAAGTTATGAGAAATTCCTTTCTCATCATAAAAACTCTCAAACTCGTGATTTTTAAACTCAGTCCCATTATTCCTTTTTGTAGTTTGACTTTTACAATGATTTGGTTTTCTACCATCTTGATAAAAGACATAATCATTTCAGGTGCTTGACTTTTTCTTCTGATAAAGAACCCATGTGTACCTTGAGTACTCATCAACAATAACTAGGGTATACTTCTCATGATTTATGGACATTGGACTTACTGGTCCAAATAAATCCATATGAAGAAGATGCAAACACTTCCTGATAGAGAAGTTTTGTTTAGTTTTGAATGAAGCTCTATGGTGCTTCCCTTTTTATATGTTGAGCAAGGTTTGTCCTTTGAATAAACTAGGGAAGGAAGACCAAGAACTTTGTTTTGTTTTGCAAGTTTATTAATGTTCTTAAAATTGAGATGTAATAGCCTTTTATGCCATAGCTAGTTTTACTTTTCTTAGGCTTAGCAAAGAAGTAGGCCTCCATTTGGAGTCCAGTGATATATGTCAAGATATAACATCAATTTCTACTAGGTACTAATCAGAATAATTTCTTTGTTAGCATTAAATATTGTTCCTTGCTTATCATCAAATTGTACAGTATACTTACAGAGTTGACTAATGCTAATTAGGTTGTACTTAATACCATTTACAAAGGCTACTTTTGTGAAAATAATACCCCCATGGTTTATTTAAATATATCCTTCAGTAATACAAGATGAGTTATCATCAAACACTTCCTTAGGACCTGGTTGCTCAACATATTTGTGCAGATAACTCTTGACACTAGTCCCCATTACTCCTTTGAGCATAACCACTCTCTCACCAAATGGCTCCTGATGTTTCTCTGCACAAATAATAAACTTGGGTTAGTTTCTTTTGTGAACCCACTTGTAACACCCCCAAAAATGTGTCGCAGCGGAAATGTGTCCGGGGGCGTTACTTCATAATACAACAGCACAAGATACAAGAGAACGACCTCTAAATGTGTCGTTTGAAAAGTAATCTCGTTGATTTCCTTGAAATTGATATAACATTTATCCCATAATTGCATCACAATGAAAAGCTTGAAAACAACCCAACGAGATTTGATCATTTGTATGTAAGTAGAAATCCATAAATGAAATCTTGTCAATTTTAGACTCCAGTGCACATCAAGTAAGCCAAGCATCTAATCCACCTGAGAAAAACATGCTTAAAAAGTGTCAACATAAAGTTGGTGAGTTCATAGGTTTTTGTAAATACAAATGTTGAACCGAAGTTCTGTAAAGTATGTATGACCGTTTCAATCCTTAAATGTTCTTCCAAAATGTATGTATGATTTTTAAAAATCAAAGAGTTGTAAAGTATGCATGACCATTTCAATCCCCGATATAATCAACCAAAATGTAAGTATGAAACGTTTAACCGCAAATTGTTCACAAGCATGTAGAATATTTACTATATTATATCAACCAAATGTTTCAAGTATGTATTTCTACTCTATACAAGGCTCAGTAAATAATCACAGTTTATAAAATAATGATTATAATTAACTCTAAGTTTCAGTAACCGATACACTATGTACCCATCGTAGGTGTCCCCTCCAAGAACACCCAGGCAGTAATGAAAACCATATGTACCCATCACAGGTGTCCCCTCCAAGAACACCAGGCAGTAATGAATATGTACCCCTCGCAGGTGTCCCCTCCAAGAACAGCCCGGTCATTAAAGAATAGTGGCCCGTCCCCTCCAAGGACACCCGGGCAATAATATGTATATGTGATTGTTGGCCCCCGCAGGCGCCAATCCAATCGTAATCTGACATGGTATAACGTTCGTTCCCGGTGATAGCTAGTCACCCGAACGGGGATTGTCAATCCCAAGTAGATCTATCTTATAACATTCGCGCTTACCCTCCGAGTAACTAACAGTTCATACAACTTAAGCTAATCCATAATCATAAAAGTATAGTATGTGTTTGCGTTCAAAAATTAAACCAAGTATTGTATCTCCTCGCGAGATATATAAATAAGTATTTAAACCAAACAGGTAATCAACCATGTAAATGAATTTGTAAACAAGCATGTTCTCACCCCAAAAATATATGTAAAACAAGTAAAACATGGGGCTATAAACTCACCTTGATGTTGCAGAACGATTGACAGATAGGCATCTAATATGCACAACACAACGGAAGACGAAACGGCTTGATCCGAGAAGTTGCCGTTTATCTTAACGGTTAAATCCCACTAGTTTAGGATAATGAATTTAGTTACCCGATGGATGATTACATCAACGCGACCCGTTGATAAAAGATTTAGGTTCTGAGTGGCAGTTTGGTTTGGTGGTTGGTTCGGTAAAATAATTCAAAAGTATATAATTCATATGGTGAATTATATAACAAAGTATGTAATATATTCTATATATATTACCTCGAAAGATGAACAATTATATAATTCATACAGCGAATTATATAATAACGACCAGAAATCAAAAGATTAATTTGAAGTATATTATACCTTGCAAGTATTATATAATAAGCGTGAGTAAATAATTAAACCAAATGGTTTGACACGTTTTCAGAGATCGTCAATTTATTAAATAAATAAAAGTTCTTGCATAAACGAAATCGTACGTTTTAAAGTTACCAATTAAGTAAACGGTGTTTCTAAAGTCCATACCAAAGTTATGACTTTATTTTTTAGCCGGGATTTATAAAATAATATTTTATAAATTAGTATTTTGTTTGTTATCGAGTTATTGTGAAATTATAATTTAAAACATCTTTAAATTATAACTTAGTCCATTTATCGTCCTTCAAAGACGATAGGAGTTGTATCTAAAAATAATAAGTATATACATTTTTAGAAATTTCGCCATGACCTTTTCGTTTATGTGACATTTCCCATTTTTACAAAACTCAACGTTTTCCACTTTTCAATCAACCAATCTAGGTTGCAAAATATATTCGTGTTTCAAAATTTATCTAGACGATATTTAAATAATAAATGAAATAAATAAAATCAAACACGCTTTTAAACGATGAACGAAACACGCCTTATGTGGGCTTCCAAAATCACAACCAAACACCCTTGTGTTGGCGTTTACCACAAACCAAACGCACCCATTCGGTGCTGCTGCCAAAACCAACCGCACCCGTTGTGGTTTTGACCCGCGAACCAAACGCCCCTGCTGTCCCAAACACCCCTGTGTGGATTTCTTGTAATCCCAAACACACCCTTAGCTGATTTTTGCTCACCCAAACACCCCTTTTGGGGTTTCCTGCTAACACCCCTTTTGGGTGTTTCTGTCAACCCAAACACACCCTTTGGGTATTTCTGCCAACCCAAACGCACCCTTATGGCATTCTTACTAAACCAGACGCGCCCAAAGCTGAACCAAACGCACCCAAAACTTTACAACAGCCCAAACGCTCCTTTTTGTTATATTTCAGCCTAATCGAACGACCCTCACGGCTGCTAACTACAACCAAACGCATCCTTTCGGCCCTACATTAAACCCAACGCACCGTTGATGCTATAACGAAACCAAACGCACCCTACTCGCGTGAATCACAAACCAAATGCACCCTACTCGCGTGAATCACAAACCAAACTCACTACCCTCGACTGTTAACAACAACCAAACGCACCCTTTCGTTTTAGAACTAAATCAATGCACCCTATGTTGGTGGTGACTGCCAAACGCACCCTTGCGGTGGTGGCAGTTAACCGAACGCACCCTAGTCTTCTATAAACAAAACTAAACGCTCCTGCTGCTAAACCCGCAACCAAACGCACTCTGGTGGTGCTAAACTCACACCGAACGCACCCCTGGCTGGTGCAAAAACAAACGCACCCTTAGTGCAGATCTGAAAACCAAAAGCACCCGTGGTGTGGTTATAAAAAACAAACGCAGCCTAGCTGCTGAACCACCGAAACAAACACCCTTTTGTGGTGTTTATTTTAAACCACAACGCACCATGGTGGGTCGGAGATGATGGAGTGGTGGTGCGGTGGCTGTGACGGTGGAGTGGATAGGGTAGTGACGAGGATGGCAGTGGCGTGGTGGGGGCGTGGATGTGGTGGTGTTGATGATGGCAGCGTGGTTGCTGTGATGGTGGTGGTGGTGTGGATGTCGTGGGGTAGCAGCCGAAGGGGGAGTGGCGGCGCGTGGGGTGGCAGATCGGGTAGATCGGAGGAGGATCTACATACTTATAGATTTTTGTGTTCGCCGGAGTTTGGCCGGAAAAGGTGGCCGGCGGCTGACCGGTGGTCGCCGGAAAAACAATGGGAGTGGAGAGGATGATATATATAAATGTGTGTGTGTTGAAATATGTAATCAATGAAAGATATATAAAAACTTTTATATATATTAAAAGTTATAAAGTAAAGTGGCAAGTCTCAAATAGTCCAGGGTTAATTGTGTAAGTTTTTAATATAGTCTTGATAACTATCGGTTCGGGACTCGTTTGAACTAGTCAACGGTCGATTCAAGACACGAAACTTGCGCCATTGTTTTCCAAATCACTTTTCCCATAAGAACGAGTATTCACTCAACTAATTTTCATAAATGTTTTATAATTTTTTTAAAACGTTTATTATTTATTTGTATATTTCTGATAAACTTTGTCCGTAAAATGATCTTTTACTCGAATATTTGCGTCTTCAACAAACGTTACTGAATAAAATGATGACCAATTTATTAAATATTTTTATTTAATAAAAAGTTTCAATTAAATATAATTTAATTATTTTCTTGTTTCTATAAACTTGCGAGGGCATTTCAGTCATTTTCTGCTTGTTTCCGGGTCTCGGGCAAAACTAAAAAGTTGTCTGAAATGTCGTTTTACATCAAATTGCTTTAGAGTCCGAGTCGTGAAACGTGATTTAGTGGGTCGTTTTTGATAAGTCAGCTTAGGAATAACATATATCTTCTTCGTTTTCAAGTCAAATGAGTTAAAAATAACTTGCACATGAGAGATGTAATAATAAATATGATTTATTATTTAAAATATGTTCCGAAATTTTTCCCGGTTACGCGGTAATCGCTTTTATGTGACAATAAATGACCAAAAGTCAAAAAGTCAAGTCAGACCCAAAAAGTCAAAGGGTAAAATAGTCATTTAAAATTTTGAAAATTGTCGGATGTTACAGAGGAATTGTACGCTAAGTTCTAAAAGTGTGAGTTTTGGCTTCTAAAAGTGTAATTTCTCGGTTACGTGATTGATAATGAAGGCATTCACGTTGATCCTGCTAATATTGAGTCTATCAAGGATTGGGCATCGCCCAAGACTCCAACGGAAATTCGTCAATTTCTAGGTCTTGTCTGTTATTACCGCCGATTCATCAAAGGATTTTCAAAGATCGCTAAGCCTATGACTAAGTTGATGCAGAAGAGTGTGAAGTTTGATTAGAGAGAGAAAGAAGAGGCGGCATTCTAGTTGTTAAAGCAAAAACTGTGTAGTACGCCGATTATGTCATTGAATATCCTCAAGAGTTGTTTCTAGGGTAGAGATTCTAGAGTGAACGAAAGCAAACTTGTCTCTAAGTATGCTTTCCTTATGGCCCGGTTGGGGGGTGATTTTCTTTTGAGCATTGATTTGGCATAATGCCCTTTCTCCTCCAAGCATTACAAGTTACGGAACTGTTTGAAAGATCGTTTCTTAGAGGTGTGGTCTTTGGTTCCTGCAGTTCTGGTTAAGAATGACCTACTCTGGCTGCAAGTCCAACACTTGATAGTATGCGGGTCCATGTGAGGTAGGGTGCATCATTCACAACAAAGGACGATTACCAGTATAAAACCCGTTGTTAGTAGAATAAGGTCAAAGCTTCTTGTCTCTATCTGCTGGTGGATGGTACTCATTGTTTATGGTTTGTTATTTTTGTGAAAGTTTTTTCGTGTGTTGTGATTGTTGGAAATGTTATTGATTTTACGATATTTGGGGTGATTGTTGTTGTCGATGGTGTTTCTTGTATCTTCAAACTTTCGTTTACGATCATTGGTTTCTTGCACAGAATCATGTTTTATTATCTGATCCATTAATCTCTGTGCTATGTTGATGGCTTCCTCCAAAGTTTGAGGCTTCAAGGCAGTAACATTTCCTTCAATACTTCTGGGTAATCCACTAATGAAGACTTCCATAAGTTTCTCGGCCATGTTTGGGCATAAGACAACTAATTCTTGAAATCTCCTGATGTAAGTCTTAAGATCATTTACCTTTCACAACCAAGTTGTAAAATTCGTCTTACCGACTTCTTGACTTCAGTTCGATGGCAATACATTTTTGTTAAGAGTCCTTTCATCGGTCCTAATTAGGATTTTATAGCTTGATCTATTCTAATAGGTTGAGCGTATAAATTCCACCAGGACAGGGCATCATCGGTTAAGGTACCGGTAGCAAATGTGACTTTGTTTTCCTCGGCATAGTTGCTACGAGAAAATACCAATTCAGTCCGCTCAAACCAGCGAATGAGGTCAACTGCTCCTTCCGTACCATTAAAGTAGAAAGGTTGACAGCTAACGAACTCTTTATAGTTTCCTGTTTTTGCCACAGGAGTTCCAGTAGTACCCGAGTTCCTTATTGGGGATTACTACAACTTGGCCATTTGAATGCATGATAGTTTGTTTTCAGAGCCTGAGGAAATGCCAACATTAATATAGTTGGCCCCCGGATGGCAGCTAAAGTTATGGCTGGTGTTTCAGATGTTGACGTCCTTTTGGGAGGCATTCTATCAACAAAAGATAACACATAATAAGAATGATATCCTAAGTTATAAAAGAGAATGTGATGCTTAAAATGCTTAAGGAGTAATGAATTTTAAGCACTTATGGTATGATTCATAATGATGAAGACGGAAATAATGATTTAAATGATGGAGATGATGATGAAAGAAAGATAAGCTGGAAACAATAAGGTATGAAATGGGATTCCTTTGTATAAACAACTTGTCGTTTTACTGTACATAGTCAAGATTTGACAAGCGTCTTTATTTATACCACACATCTCATGGCTAGGATAAAGTTATAACTAGTCTAATAGTTTGTTGATTGTAGATGACATCTTAAAGATCATCCGATCAGTTTTGGTGACGAGCTTGGATTTACCTCAATGATTAGTTCGAGAACGGAGATTCTGTAGTGATCAAGGCAAATCTTATCCATTACCCACCCAAACTGCTGTCTTAAGAAGTTTGAATAATCTGAGTACGGACTCTCTTCAAGTTTCGATCTTAGTTCGTCAACTATTCCTTCGTATGATCATTCTATCAATACGTCCTTCTTCCATTTTCTCAATGCGGTGAAAGAATGTCGATTTTTCAAAAATAAAAATTCGAACTATAACCAAAATGATTTTCTTTTTTTTAAAACACCAAACATGAACGAGTCGACTAGTCTAAGTGGTTGCATAATTAGACCACAATTAGACATAACTTGATCAACTATGTCTAATTTAAGGAGTATCATGCAACATTGGGTATAGTCATTATTTTAAACAAGTTTAGAAACCAACTTTCCACTCTGGTCACTGAAAAGCATACTAGGAGTTATGTGCATCATACACTATATATTTTTAGATGTCTACTATTTGAGTTTGATACATCATGCTTATTTTGATTGATCCATTTATGTTCTGAGTTTGCTTTCACTTCAGTTAATGTCGTTATAGTTGTCACAATGTCCTTAAGTACATTGTTATTACGGACACCGTTACAGTCACAGTATGTGCCATAGATCGTCTTCGCACGCTGATCATTCTGCAAGTGAGTCGCGACACACACTTAACTACTCTTCGTACCTTTACCTTGCATAAGACCTTGAGAAGGACTCATCAATAGACTTCGAGTCAGAGCTCGAGGCGAGCAGCGGGTAAACGAAGTATGCACGACATGTAGAGACATTCGTTCTTCGCTATTAGAGCTACTTCGACCAATATTTCGGTCAAGTCTTCTTCGTATTTCGTCATATTATTAAGCCAACCGTTTTGGCTGCGAATGTAAGCAGGAGTGCTTGTTCGCAAACACCGTGTTTAGTGATTCAAGATTTTGTTTCTGAGCGACCCCAAAGTTGAGTTAATTTTTCAAAAACATTGAGCCTTTTACCAACTTCTAACTTAAGTTCATGACAGTTCTTGTTTGATGAGCTGTGAAATTAAGATTCAAGTTGCTACTTGGTTTAAGACCTTTGAAGAATTTGCTCAAGGATAGGCAAGGCTTGGATGATGTGATTTGGATACTTTCTACACCTGTAGTATTTATATGCTATTATTATTACGCTATGTTTCTAAGCGTACTTTTACCTCATCATATTTCGATCTCAATATGACACAAAACTTGTTTTTCCCCGCGCCAATCATGGCATTTAATAAGGTATATGACCCTACCGTATAACAACCCCATTTTGACATATATAGCAGCGGAAGCTAATCTGGGTTATTATTTCATAGTACAACATTCATAATCATAGAAAACGAATCGTAAAGAGACGTTTTTGGAAAATTTAGTTATCATTCATTTATTCATCAGAGTTTTTACAAAAGAGAGGTCCCAAACATCTAGAAACATAAAGTTTGAATGATAACAGTTTAACCATCTTCAAGTCCGTGTCACTCCGTGCCATAAGATGCTCAGTTACCTGAGATAAACATGCTAAAAAGGTCAACACAATGGTTGAGTGAAATTCATAGGTTTATGTTAAACAGTTTGAATACAAGTCATCATAACAGTGGGTTACGTTGTTATACACCCATAAGTGTAATAATTGCAATGAGTACAATTATTATAGAAAATAGTGTTATTGCCCTAAGCTCATGACATCAATACGTTAACATGGAAATCACCGTAGTGACATTGGTTGAGGAACAAATGTCCTCGTGGAAAGGTAACTTGCCAAAGTTACCCATTATAATCAAATATAGTGCTATTGGTACCAGAAAGTATAGGTACACCAACAGGAGTCGTCACACCCCAATAGATCTATCCATAATATCCACGTTCACTCACAAGTGACTAATGGTTCATGATTAAGAAATATTGGCAGTAAAGGTGACTTAGGCAATAATAAATTAGGATAACATACAGTTGGAAAAATACTCGTATTTATGGTTTATAGCATGTATCCCCCTCATGGGTTTATAAAGTATTCAAAAAATTTAAAATGCTAGGCTACGAACTCACAATATCGGTTTTAAGTACTTGTGTATATTAAAAACAATTGAGCATGTATCCCCCTCGCGGGTTTATAAAACATTTAAAAGAGTTAAATGCGAGGCAATGAACTCACAATATCGGTTTTAAGTACTTGTGTATATTAAAAACAATTAAGCATGTATCCCCCTCGCGGGTTTATAAAACATTCAAAAGAGTTAAATGCGATGCTAAGAACTTACAATATCGGTTTTAAGTACTTGTGTATATTAAAAACAATTGAGCATGTATCCCCCTCGCGGGTTTATAAAACATTCAAAAGATTGAAATGCGAGGCTATGAACTCACCTTAACAGGGAAATCTATTTGATGGCAAAAGTATATCAGTTGAAAGTAACGGCCTTGTCACGCAACCTAGGTAATATGTCAAGTCTTAGTGTGATTGCTTATGTTTTCAAAACTTTATAAAGTTTAACATACATCTTACTTTGATTTATTAATTTATGAAAATATTGTATCACTGTTCGGGCTATCATAATTCAGAGGTCGTGTAGTAAACGTTTGAGGAGCCAGGACACTTTAAATCGTAAATCCAGCAAACTTGTCAAAACGTATACCCAAATGAAACCCCTCACATGAAATTCCCTAGTAACATGATACGTTAAGATTTTAAGTTTCTTCAAAAGCTAGTCGATGATAAGTTACGTTAAATATATAACGTAATTGTTTTATAATGCGTCGATCGATGATTAATAATGATAAATGTGTCAGGTTTTAATTAAATCAAGTCTTATAATATAAATATATATTTTTATAACTAATATAAAAATATCTCATTTTATACCTTTAAGAATGCAAAAAATGGCAATATATACCTTTGGTTTATAAACTTTTACATGTTTAGTCCTTTATATAATAAGTATATATATCTATTAAATCTTTAACTTTGAAACTTGGCAAGATAGGTCCTTATAGTTATAACTTTAGGAATATGACATTTTCAGCCCTTCTAGTTATAATTTCCAAAATATTTACAGCTTACATGAGCTAAAATAGGTCGAAAGGGTTTTCGGGTTCGTACCCTAGAAAATGACCATGCTTCTTTCTCCTGATTCTGGCTTGCTATTATGATCATTAGGGATCTGCTACTTCTCCTTGGGCTTCCTTACTTCTGGCTAGAACTTGGTTTGAACTTAGATTAAAGGTGAAAACAGTGTGAGGATGAAATGAAAGTGAATGTGTGTGTTCGGCTTATAATAGGCTCAAATACTTAGGGCCAAGTTTTCTTAGATAGGCACCAATTACTTGGTGGTGGTGGCCAAGGGATGTCCGATGGTGACTAATAGAAAGCAGGGTGAGGTGAGGGAGGTGGTGATGTTTCAAAAATCAAGAGGCGTACAGTAGCTACTTAGTGTGGCAACTTGTGTTAGAGGTGATAGAGGTGCTTGTAAGGTGCTGGAGTGATGGTGATGTGGTGGTGAGGTCATGGTGATGAAGGTGGTGGTGAGTCATGGAGGAGCTTGAGGTGTTTATTTAGTTTATACATGGCTGTTTTTGGACAGCCAACATCAGTCCCGGTAATTTGGTTGCCATTTACAAACCGTAATTCCGATCAACCTCAAACTAGTGAGCATGGTTAGATATTTGAGTCCTCTACAACTTTTAGTTTTACATATTCAGGGGTTACTATACAAAAATCTAGAGATAACAGCCATTTACTACAGGTGTGCAGAATTTGCGCACCTTTGCCATTTCGGCTATAACTAATTCATCCGACGTCGAATCGGGGTGATTCAATCGGCAAAATGATCACAAGACATAGGGCTACAACCTAGTGTTTTTACTTAATACCCATAACCTACTGATTTTGCCCAGATCTTATGTTTTATTAACGGATCAGATTCTGAAAACTATGAACTAGTTTAAGGTGTAATGGGTTTGCTATGGTTTTATGATTTTGGTTTAGGGTTAGATGAATTTATGTTTTAGGATTAGGGTTTAGAATAATTTAGGTATTAGGTTTAGGGTTTAGGAGTTTTGCATTGGGTGTTTGTACCTTGTGTTAAAGTGGTGGTAAGATATAAACATGATTTAGGAGGTAAAATGACCTAGTTTGTATTTCATGCACAATTGACTTGTACATTGAGCTTTAGAAGGTTATACTAAGGTTTAGGAGGGAACAAATATTCAAAAGTTTGGCATTGTAACTTGTACACATGCTTTGAACATTTGTACTACGGATTTTTCCCAGATCTTATGTTGATTTAACCGGATCAGATCTTCTAAAACTATGAAATCTGTTTAGGTGTAATGGGGAGTGCTATGGTTTTATGATTTTGGTTTAGAGGTTAGATGAATTAGGGTTTTTAGCTTAGAGTTTTAGAATGATTTAAGGATTAGGTTTCGGGTTTTAGGAGTTGTGCATAGGGTGTTTGTTACTATCATAGGTACAGTGGGTGAAAAGATATAACGATGATTTAGGAGGTTCTAATGATTAGGTTTATTTTTTCCATGCACAATTGACTTGTACATTGAGGCTTTAGAATGGTTGTATTTGAGTTTAGGAGGGAAAAGATAGTCAAATGTTTGGTATTGTAACTTGTACCTCTACATGCTTTGAACATGATGCGTACAACTCTGTTTTGACCATGTAATTAGGGTATTTTTGAATAACGTAGTATAATGCTTGTTTCGTGGAATAAGTTGTACAATAGGTACGTTTAAAATGGATAACGTACATGGTAAAAATGATATTTAAACATAGACTTGACATATTAGGATGTTTACATAATGTAAACATAGTTGTAGTTGGCATTGGTTGTTGCGTGAGCTCGTTTAGTTTGCTATGTAAGTTACGTTATATAATGGATGGACTAAAGCAAAAAAAATATTCCCATGAAAATGGTTGCTTCTAATTTAATAGATGAATAATTGCATAGAGGAAAATTGTGGGTTGTTATACTAGAGGACATGTTACGCGCTTACGTGATAGATTTTAGAAATGGATGGGATAGACATTTGCCTCTAGTGGAATTTTCTTACAATAATAGTTATCACACTAGTATAAAGGTTGCATTGTTTCAAGCATTGTATGGTCGTAAGTGCCGATCACCTGTCTGTTGGACTGAGGTTGGAGATAGCCAACTCACTGGTCCAAAGATTATCCATGAAACGATTGAGAGATTATTCAGATAAAGAGCCGAATCCAAGCCGCTCGTGATCGCCAAAAGAGTTACGCAGACGTGAGGCGTAAACCACTAGAGTTCCAAGTTGGAGATAAGGTCATGTTGAAATTGTCACCGTGGAAAGGAGTGATATGTTACGGCAAACGGGGAAAGCTAAACCCGCGTTACGTTGGACCTTTCAAGATTCTTGCGAAGGTTGGGATTGTCGCTTATCGACTCAAACTTCCAGAACAATTTAGTAGAGTCCATAGTACCTTCCACATGTCAAATATGAGGAAGTGTTTGTCCGACAAAACCCTCATTATACCATTAGACGAAATCCAAATCGACGAAAAGCTAAATTTTTTCAAAGAACCTGTCGAAATCATGACCATAAGGTCAAAAGTCTGAAGAAGAGCCGCATTTCTATCGTCAAGGTGCGATGGAATTCTAAGAGAGGTCCCGAGTTTACGTGGGAACGTAAAGACCAGTTCCGAAAGACGTACCCGCATCTATTTTTCGACCCCATAACCAAGTCAAATACCACGACTTGAGCTTTAGAGACAAAGCTCTTTTAACAGGGAAAGAATGTAACACTTCGAAATTTCATAGGTCAATAACTTTCTAATTACGTGCACTAGTTTGACTTTTATAAGTTACGTGTTTGATTTGACCTAATCGGGAAGTTTTCCTACGTATATTTGAAAACCTCACTGGATGCGTTCCGGCTTCAGATTAAGCGTAGTCTATTCATGACTTGCATATTATGACTTTTCGAGCATATTTTCATATGTCTCGTGTTTTCATTTTATAAGTTGTGTAGATTAAGCATTTTGCATTTGCATGCATGCATATATATACTTTTACCTTCCTAAATAAATATTTATGTATATGTGTGAGTAAAAATACAAATTTTGAAAATGTTGGTCCCCTCCCTTTTCCTTGTTATTCGATGAGTCACACACACACAAACACATTCCATAAAAAAAATTTGCTAGCCTAACCACACTTTGTACCACCTTTGCATGAAATTGGGACCATATCATAACAAATTGTAAAAATGGTCACCACTTTTGTCCCCCTTTGTTATCACAAATAACTAAGATCCAAACACAACTAATAAGCTATACCAATAAGCCATAATACACGAACTAAGTAAAATAAGAAAAGGTAGAAGTTTAGAGAGAGAAAGCTAGATAGAGAAAAAGGAAGGTTAGATTGTTAGGTTAAAACCAAATGACAACCAACACCCTCTTAATATGCTAGGAGGGGTGGTATGTGCTTAATTACACATACCATTTTCCATTCTAAACGGACTTAAACGACTAAAAACATACCAAAAATACATTGTTACACCGTGATCAAGCCTTCCCAGTATTTTCATCAATGTAATATCTACTTACTATATTAAGTACAACCTTTTTCCCGGGAATATTTTTCGTTTTTATTCCATTCCATTATGTAACCTAGTTTACATTTCTAAAGTAAACGAGCTCACGCAACTACCTATGCCTATTCCATCTATGTTTACATCAAGTAAACGTCCTAATATGTCAAGTCAATAATCTATTATCCATTTTATCATGTACGTTATCTATTTAACGTACTTTTCACAACGATATTATCAAATGAACTTTATCCGTTAACGTTTATATCAAAACCCTAACTTCATGTAATGTTTACATACAAAACGAATGTACAAGCCTTCAAGCATGTGTACAAGTGATAATACCATTAATATTTAAATTCACATTTTCCTCCTAAATAAAAAGTATAACTAATTTGTGCTTTAATGCACAATGCCATTAAAGCATTAGAATTTCCAAACTAGCTCATTTCCCTCAAAAATCTTAAGGATTTCGTACCACCTCTTTAGCACTAATTACAAGCACTCAATACAAATATTTAAACACTTTTCCCTCTCTAATCTCAGCTTCAAACATAACCTAAAACCTAACCCTAATCTCTAAACCCAAAAACCCTAGCTAACCCGGCTTAAACCCTTAAACTAGTTCTTTGATTTTAGAAAATCTGACGTTGTTAAATTTGGTTCTGGGAAAAAATCATAGGCTTAGGTTATTAAAGATAAAAATTACTAGGTTGTAGCCCTATGTCTTGTGATCATTTTGCCGGTTGACTCAACCCGATTCGATGTCGGATGAATTAGTTATAACCGAAATGGTAAAAGTACGCAGATTCTGCACACCTGTAGTAAATGGCTGTTATCTCTAAATTTTTATATAGTAACCCCTAAATATGTAAAACTAAAAGTTGTAGGGACTTCATTATCCTAACCATGCGCCACAGGTTTGTGCGTATCAGAGTTATGTTTGTAAATGACAACATTTTACCGGGACTGTTGTTGGCTGTCCAAAATCTACCATGTATAAACTAATAAAGTCCTAAGTTCCTCCTATGACTCACCAACCACCTTCATTCACCATGACTCACCACCACATCTCCATCACTCCAACACCTTACAAGAACCTCCATCACCACCTTGTCATCCAACCTTGGCCACCAAGTCTCCAAAACCCATACGTCTACATTTAAACTTCTCATCTCCTTCAAACTTGACTAAGCTACACTCTAGATCTCCTTCCTCATAATATAGTGCCATTAGTCATCTCTTTACAATCCTTGGTCCTTACTCACGCCCCTAAACTTGGCCACAAGTTTCTCGAAAACACGTATTTAAATAGCCACTACACCTTTTCTTTCAAATACACCTCAAAAACTCATCACCATTTAAATGGAGTTCTAAATCAGACCAATGAGGATCAAGAGAAGTCCCTAAGATCAGAATTGAAGCCAAGAATAAGAGAATGAAACATTGAAGTTTGTTTCTTGGAGTACGACCATAAACCCTATTCGGCCCATTTTAGACTCAAGTTAGCGTATATTCTTGTTCAATTAGTAAATTATTATGTATTAGATCTATTCATAAGGTCTTATAGATCCTATATGAACTATTGTTAAATACTGTTTTTTTTATTTATTGAATCCTCTAATCCCTTGCGTTTTTTATTAAAAAAACATAAAAACGACCCGTTTGATTTTCTAGGCTAACGAATCCTTTTTTAAACTTTTGTTACATTAGATCTTATTTTAGCTTATTCTATTAAGCATATATCCTGCTATACTCTTTTGGATTTCAAAAATTATCATGTTTTATGGTTGTTTGGACTTGTTTTGTAAATTAATCCCTTGTTGGGGTATTTTCGTAACTTTCTGAAAATTTAATAACTAGAGGGGTTGAAAATGTATTATTCCAATGTTTTTAAAATAAGGGCTGTTTTGCCAAGTTTTAAAAGTTAAAGGTTTAATTTATATAAGTTTCTTTATATATAAAGGATTACTTCGTATATAGTTTATAAAAAAGGGTAATATATTTCCATTTGTGTTTTCTTAAATATATTTCATGTAATATCTTTTTTAAATTTATTAAATATTGTATATTAATAGTACAAAATATTGATTTCATTTAAAAACTCGACACATCTATCATTATTTATATCAACGAAATCGTGCATTATAAAACAATTACGTTATTTTATTAACGTGAAACATTATCATGTCTAGCTTGTGTAACGGTACTTTAAATCTTTTCTTATCACGTTTAGTAGGGAATTTCATATAGGGGTTCCAAGGGTATTTGTTTTGACGGGGGGGGGAAAGGGTTCTGCTAGGTTTTCGTTTTTTCCATGATGCCTCATGGATCTTCATAACGATACTACTGACCTCTGATTATGATAGCTCGAACAGTGATACGATGTTTCCACATAGTATAAACATTTACTTAAACCATTGAAGTAAAGTTACTAGAACTAATCTATCAAACTAAGGGCTTGACATATTACCCAGGTATTGCCGTGACGAAGAGCCTTTACCTTTTCACCTATTATACTTTTTCCATCAATCAGATTTCCTGTTCTGTTAAGGTTAATGTTCATTGCCTCGCCTTTACTTTATTTACATGTCTTTATTAACCCGAAGGGGATACAATGCTTGGTTTTTTAAATTAAACACAAGTGATTTTGATATGTGATATGCTTCCATCACTGTGAATAGTCAGATATTATTATGTTTTCTAAATCCCGTGGGGGATTCATGCTATAAACTATGAATACAAGTGTTTTTCTAACTATATGTTATCCTGATATATTATTACCTAAGTTACCTCCATTTTCCCATAAGACATCCCAGTCTCTCTTTGGGTAATAGCTCCCAGTATCTCTTTGGGTAATAGCTCCCCGTATCTTTTGGTGGCCCACACCAATTAATTCTCCCAGTATAGCTTTAGGTAGAGTAGCTTCCCAGTCCTCTCTTTGGGTAGTAGCTCCCAGTATGTCTTCGGATAGAGGCTCCCGTGGTATCTATTGAGTTTTAAATATGTGATCATGAGCTAGGCAATAATATTGTTTTCCATGATAATACTGTTTTCCATGATAATACTGTTTTCCATGATAATTGTACATGCATGCAATTATTACTACTTATGGGTATAACAACGTAACCCACTATCTATTATGACTTGTATTCAAACTATTTATCATAAACTTATGGAATTTCAATAAACCCATTGTGTTGATCATATTGTTCGCATGTTTATCTTAAGGTATTGGAGTAAACTATGCACGGAGTGACACAGGACTTGGTAGAGGGCTCTACTAAACTTGTTATCATTAAAACTTATATTTCTAGTATTTGGGACTGCTTTTGTATAAACTCTGATTTATTTTGAATGTTAACAAAAATTTTTTAAAACGTAATCTTATGAGTCGTGTTCTATGGACTTGTCTGTTGATCCATGAAGTAATACCCCAGATTAGCTTCCGCTGCTATATTTCAAAAATGGGGGTGTTACAGAGTGGTATCAGAGCTCATGGTTATAGAGAACAAGGGTAAACCCTAAACTATAACTACTTTTTCCATCCAATAAAGTCCTCCGTGCCACTGCATTTCCCCGAATAGTGTATGTAAGAGATTTGCTTAGCAGATAATAACATAACTATTTTATATTATATAAATAACTTATGTTATTTCCATCTGGGTTTGTTATTCTGTCATGTCTTGTACCACCCACCCTTCTATCACTTTTGTTACGATGTGCGGAGGATGCTTTTTTCCTCTACACATTGCTCCTAACTTTACCCGACTTCACGGAACTTTTCCCGAGATTTCTTTCCTACCGAGGATTTTTCCCACCTTAAAGACACTTGAGACTCTGTTGAATCACCTTTCAGTTTCTCCCAATCTGTCATCTGTTGGATTCTTCATCACCGGTTAGGTCAACTACACCACCACCAGACTATCCCTTTGATGAGTTTATCTTCGCAGAGTTAGATAACTCATTATGGATCATACCGCGACCACTGGGAAGTGAACCAGTCCCCGAGGAACCTGATGAGTCAGATACTTGTTTTCTTATATAAGCAACTGTCGTTCATATCTGGAAATTTATAAATGAGGATATCTGGTTTCATCTTCAAGTGTCTTTCTAAACAAGATCCAAGAACTCAAAAACAACAAGGGAGAACCACCAGATTAGATTTGTTGTCGTTTACAGCTTTTCTAGAATCCAACCAATCGATGTATGGAATAATGACACTTGCAATATTTTGCTATGGTAAATTATATAGACCAAGTTCTATACAGTGGTGATCTTTGTAATATACCTTGTTGTTTCTAATACTACTTGTTATGTACGAATATTTTCTATCCTATATCCTGTAGTATGATGTCTTATTATTCGTTATCAGGATTTACTATGATTCCTTACCATCCGATTTTTCAAACTTTTGTAACTAGAAACATCTAAGCCTTCTCCTATTGGATCACTAACTTCATTTTCTCTTGTATTTAATCTCTGGATGTCTGAAATTCCAAAATTTTCTGGTTATATCTGCAATGTAATATCAAAGAATGATCACAGTCTTTGTATTATAATGTGAAATTTATCATACCTTTACTTGTGATATGACTTATCATTTTATGGATTCTATTCGATGTTGTCTTGTATATATTGATATAGATGCTCCCAAGAGATCATCAACATCTTAAACACCAACTATGACTTAGGCTGCCTTCCGGGCAACTGATTGCTGTTGGTATTGATCTAGATCTGGAGCTCAAGCTGCTACCATGGCAAATACCAATATGAATGTAATAAGTAACTATAAAGGGTTTATAAGTTGTCAACCTTCCTATTTTAATGGTACGAAAGGAGCTGTTGGCCTCATCCGCTGTTTGACGTAACTGGAATTGGTATTTTTTCCGTAGCAAGTGTGCCGAGAAAGCAGAGTGACATTTGCTACTGGTACTCTAACCGATGACGCCTTGTCCTGGTGGAATGCATAGCCCAACCTATTAGGATAGAACAAGCCAACAAGATCACCTGGACCGAATTGAAAAGGCTCTTGACCAATAAGTATTGCCCTCGAACTGAAGTCAATAAAATGGAAGACAAATTTTACAACTTGGTTGTGAAAGGAAATGATCTCAAAACTTATGTTAGAAGATTCCAGGAATTAGTAGTCTTATGCACAAACATGATACCAAACACCGAGAAGCTTATGGAGTCTTTATCGGTGGATTACCAAGAAGTATTGATGGTATTGTATACTGCTTCAAATCCTCTAACTAGGAGTAAGCATTACATAACCCAAGGTTGTTGGAGCATGTTAATAAAACATAATTCTGCACAAGAAACCAATGAATCACAAACGAAAGTTTGGGGATAGGAGCCATACCTATAAATTCCTCTATACGAATAGAACCCACCACCGACAACAACAAACTACCCACATTGATCGCAACAACATAACATTCACAACAACGTCAACTATCAAATATAACCACACAATCACAACTGTACCATATGATTACACAACAGCAGAATAGAGCAGAAACTATCAGAACACTTATGCTGCACCCCAACTGAGAATATAAGGGTATAATAAATAACAAAAGGTCCCACGGAAACCTTTCCTTTGTGTACAAGATGCACCTGGCAATCACACGGAGTTTGCACTTGTAAGTGTCAAACTTGCAAACTAAGTGGGTCATCTGTCAGGGACTGGCAAAAACTAAGGACTTTATTTCCAAACCATTAACTCATCACTCAACTAGTCTCGGGGACAAGTTTCTGTTAAGGTTGGGGGACATATCTAATAACCCGTAATTTTCTAGTATTTTCATCAATGTAATATCTACTTACTATATTAAGTACAACCTTTTTTTCCGGGAATATTTTTCGTTTTTATTCCATTCCATTATGTAACCTAGTTTACATTTCTAAGATAAACGAGCTCACGCAACTACCTATGCCTATTCCATCTATGTTTACATCAAGTAAACGTCCTAATATGTCAAGTCAATAATCTATTATCCGTTTTATCATGTATGTTATCTATTTAACGTAGTTTTCACAACGATATTATCAAATGAACTTTATCCGTTAACGTTTATATCAAAACCCTAACTTCATGTAATGTTTACATACAAAACAAATGTACAGGCCTTCAAGCATGTGTACAAGTGATCAATACATAATATTTAAATCACATTTTCCCTCCTAAATCAAAGTACAACTCATTTGAGCTCAATGTATAAGCCAGTAAAGCATATAATTCAAACTAGCTCATTTCCCTCTAAAATCTTAAGGATTTCGTACCACCTCCTTTAGCCTAATCTACAATGCATCAATACACAATATTTAATCACTTTTCCCTCTCTAAATCTCTGCTCCTACACTAACCCTAAAACCTAAACCTTAATCCTAAACCCGAAAACCCTAGCAAACCTGTTACACCCTTAAACTAGTTCATAGTTTTTAGAAATCTGATCCGTTGATAAAACATAGGATCTGGGAAAAATGAATAGGCTTTTTGTATTAAGAAAAAATACTAGGTTGTAGCCCTATGTCTTGTGATCATTTTGCCGGTTGACTCAACCCGATTCGATGTCGGATGAATTAGTTATAGCCGAAATGGCAAAAGTACGCAGATTCTGGCCCTCCTGTAGTAAATGACTGTTTCTTCTACATTTTTGCTAATAGTATCCCTAATATGTATAACTAAGGTTGTGAGGAATCAAATATCTTAACCATGCACTCAATGGTTTGAGCTTATAGGAAGTTACGGTTTGTAAATGACATACTATTTTACCGGGACTGTTGTTGGCTGTCTAAAAACTGCCATGTTTAAATAAATATAACACTTCATGCTCCTCTATGACTCACCTCACCTTCATCTCTGATGACCTCACCACCACATGTCACATCACTCCTGCACCTTTCAAGCCCCTCCTCACAACCATTGTCACCCAACTTGGCCACCATGTCTCCAAAACCCCTAGTCATCACCCTAACTTCTCCATCTCCTTCGACCTTGCTAAGCTACACTCCTAGCTCTCCATACTAATCATATAGCTTCCATTAGTCATCTCCTTACAACCCTTGGTCCTTACTCCAAGCCCTATCATTGGCCACATGTTTTCGAACTCTATAATTAGCCAGACACCTTTTCTTTCAAACAACATCCAAAAACTCATCACCACTCATATGGAGTTCTAATTCAGAACTAGGGGATCAAGAGGAAGTCCCTAAGATCAGATTGAAGCCCATCGAATCAACGGAAAGAAGCCATTGAAGGTAGTTTCTAACCGGTTTACGAACCCAATTTCCACCATTCATACCCAATTTTAACTCAAGTAAGCTTATAATCTTGTTCAATAAGCTCATAATTTGTATTATAACTATCATAAGGTCTAATAGATCCTATATGAACTCTTGTTAAATCCTTGAATCATCAAACCCATGCGTTTTTTATTAAAACCCTAAAAATGACCCGTTTTGATTTTCTAGCTAACAAATCTTTTTTCTAAACTTTTGTTACATTAGAACATCTTATTTTAGCTTATTCTAACAAGCTATAACCTGCAAAACTCTTTTGGATTTCAAAAATATCATTATTATGGTTTTTGGACTTGTTTTGCAAATTAATCCCATGCTAGGGTATATATCGTAACTTTCTGAAATTTATAACTGGAGGGGCTGAAAATGTCATTATTCCAAAGTTATAACTATAAGGGGCTGTTTTGCCTAGTTTTAAAGTTAAAGGTTTAAATTATATATACTTTATATATAAAGGACTAAACTTGTAAAAATTTATAAACCAAGGGTATATATTGCCATTTTTGTATTCTTAAAAATATAACGTATAATATCTTTATATAAATTATAAAAATATATATTAATATTACAAAACTCGATTTCATTAAAACCCGACACATCAATCGTTATTAATCAACGATCGACGCATTATAAAACAATTACGTTATATAATTAACGTAACTTATCATCGACTAGCTTTTGAAGAAATTTAAAATCTTATCATGTCACGTTACTAGGGAATTTCATGTGAGGGGTTCCATTTGGTTATTTGTTTTGACGAGTTTGCTGGGTTTACGATTTAAAGTGCCTTGGCTCCTCAAACGATACTTCATGACCTCTGGATTATGATAGCCCGAACAGTGATACGATGTTTCCACAAGTTAATTAACCATTTACATTAAACCATATGTAGTAAAGTTACTAGAACATAATCATTCAAACTAAGGCTGAAATATTACCGCAAGGTTGCGGGACGATGCAGTTACTTTCACATAATATACTTTTGCCATCATTCATATTTCCCTGTACTGTTAAGGTGAAGTTCATAGCCTCGCCTTTACTTATTTACATGTTTTATAAACTCGCGAGGGGGATACATGCTTGTTTTATACAATTTAAACACAAGTGATTTTGATATGTGATATGGGTCCAGCAATTTGAATAGTCCAATCTTTATATGTTTTGTAAATCCGTGGGGGTTCGTGCTATAAACTATGTATACAAAGTGTTTTTTCCACTTATGTATCCTGATATATTATTACCTAAGTTACCTCCATTTTTACCAATAAGACATCCCAGTCTCTCTTTGGGTAATAGCTCCCAGTATCTCTTTGGGTAATAGCTCCCAGTATCTCTTTGGGTAGTAGCTCCCAGTATCTCTTTGGGTAGTAGCTCCCAATATCTCTTTGGGTAGTAGCTCCTAGTATGTCTTCGGATAGAGGCTCTCGATTCTATTGAGTTTAAATATGTGATTCATTGAGCTTAGGAAGAATAATATGTTTTCCATGAAATTATGATTTTCCATGATTAATTCTGTTTTAATGATAATTGTTACATGCATGTTTTTTTTACTTTACTTAGGGTTATAAAAATCGTAACCCACTATCTATTATGACTTGTATTCAACTATTTATCATAAACCTATGAATTTCACTCAACCATTGTGTTGATCCTTTTTAGCATGTTTATCTCAGGTAATTGAGCAACTATGCACAGTAGTGACTCGGATTTAGGAGAGGGCTAATCTGTTATCAATTCAATCTTTATATTTCTAGATTGTTAGGACATGCTTTTGTAAACTATGATTATATTGAATGATAAATATAATTTCTAATACGTATCTTTATGAGTCGTTTTTTCTATGATTTATGTGTGTTGATCAGTAGTAATACCCCCTGATTAGCTTCCGCCTGCTATATTTCAAAATTATGGGCGTTACAAATGGAGACAACATGTTACCATTTTTCACTAAACAAAGGACTTGCATGAAGCAGATTACACTTAGTTTTATGATTTCTTAAAATTCAATCAGGTGGAGGTAAATGAGCTGAGGGCAGAACAACTTGAAAAAACACATGATCCTTTTGCACTAATTGTAAATTCCAATATTCTTTATAAACTCTGTGTTTTCAAACAAAATCAACTTCATCTCCAATTACCTAACATGCAAACATCCATCACCAAACAACAATTATATCCCACACACTTCATTCAAACAGAACTACATGCAACAAACAATGTTAAATCCCGAGAAGACATTTTGATCCACAACTGCAATGATCATGCCACTTGTATAATGGACTAAAGCATTCAAAACTTATCTTTCTAAACCAACCAAACAACGACCAAATAATTTCAAATCCAACCCAATGCACAGGCAGAGTTGCAAACCCGAGTATGAATATGAGGCAAGAAAAGACATATGCAGGAGATGGTCGGAGCGGTATGGTGGGAATCAGTTTTAGACAGTATGCTGGGTGCAGATTTTGGGAATCAGAATGGGTATAATGCAGTACAAAATGTCTGGAATTAGGTTGTCCAGAATGGAGTTCAGAATCCAGGTGTTTAGAATGTTGGAAATAAGAATGGGCTTATTGTTGTTCCAAGGATTGCTAATTAGAATGCGAATTAGAATGGGAATGGGAATGTTGTAGCAGCACGGGATAAAGGTAATGGTAATAGAAAAAACGGAAATCAGGTAAGGTATTACAACTGTAGAGGAATGGGTCATATTGTTAGGAACTGCACAGTCAGACCAAGGAGAAGGGATGTTGCTTATCTTCAGACTCAGTTGCTGATTGCTCAATGGGAAGAAGCAGGGATCCTACTCAAGCGAGAGTTTGATTTGTGGCTTTGTATGCAGAGGATCTTGATTGATTGAGGAAGTCAATGCAATGCATCTTGGTGGCTAATTTGCTAGCATGCCATCGACATCGTGGTACTTAGCTGACAAAGCTCCCGGTCCATGATTAGATGGACAGCTGAGGTACTGCATGTATTGAAAAATTGTTTTATGATAATGCTATATTTAATATGTTTACTCAGAGGAGCAGTATACTAATACCAAGCCCATTTCTGGACACCACCAAGATTCAATAGAATGACAGTAATGTGAATCTCTGCGTTGTCTAGTATGGAAAACAAATGGGGGGACAATAGTCAAATTCCTGTACTGTTGAGGAATACACATCTTTATCTTTTTATGATTCATGATATCATAATTTGGTTAGAGGTTGAGAAAGTAACTCGGGTTCAATCGCAAAATGAAAGAACGAAAATGCGATTTGACACACCTGAGCTTGCTAGATTTAAAAATCAAGAAATATGTTTTGAAATCAATCAGGAAAAAATATGATAACTTGAATAGGTGTTACAAAAGTAAGTTTATCAGAACAATGTTTTCTTAAAAAGATAAAGGCACTTCACTTATGTTCTGCTAAACAAATAAGACTTTGAATGAGAACATTGCAAATCTAGATAACCAACTTTACAAAGAAAAATCAAACTGTTTCTTATCTTCGGCAAAGAAGAAACCTTGAATGATGAATTGCAAACTTCTGTGAAGTTGAGCTATCTTGATAAACAAATTCAAAAAATTGAGAAAAAGAATAAAGGAATTAGATAAACATTTTCGGTAAAAATGGGTCAATCGATTCAAACGATGCATATGCTTTCACCAAAGCCAGACTTGTTCTACCACATTGAACAGAAAATGGCTCTAGGTTATCAAAATCCTTTTTATCTCAAGCAAGCTCAGCAGAAACAACAGAGTTTGTATAATGGCATTGTATTATTAAAAAGCATGATCCTCCTGCCGTGTATGTTTCGGAGGAAACACTACAACTTGCTCAAAATAGTCGTTTAAAAATGAAACAATTGAATATAGAAATAAAACCAGCAAACTATGCAAAAATTAATCAACTTTTAGATGTTTTTGTTTCTCAAAAGGCTAAGTCAGGTGAAAAGTTGTATTTTTTAAATACTTCTAAAACGACCAGTGTTTCAAACACAATTTCAAAGCCAATTTCAATACCTAATGAAGAGTTTTTGGATGATACTTCTCCAAGCGTTGCACGAAAATTTTTTTAAATAGGAAATATAAAGTGCACTTATTGTGAATCTTCCAACGTGTTTGTACAACAAAAAAGAATGTAGATAATACAATTTGGTCATCTGCTGCTCATCAAGAGCTTCATAAAATTGTGAAAGATAAATTTTTTCCTATCGTTAACTAAGTTGGTGCTAGAGTTTAAAATTTTGAAATATAATTTTTGAAAAAAGCAACTTACTTTTGTTTGAGACTTCAAATCTCTTGCAAAAGAAGCTGATGAATCTCTTGCTAAGCATAAGGCTTTGGAATCGAGTGTCTCTTAAGAGCAGTTGTCAGTCAAGATATTATGTCTATTGTGTTAAATAATTCTGCTGTAGATACATCAAATCTACAAACTGAGCTTGATTATACGAAAGAAAAACTTGAAACTTGCATTAATAAAAAGGAAAAAGAATATGCTGTTCTTTGGAATGATTGGTATAAAAAATGTGAGGAATGTAAATATGACAAGATTTCGTATGATAAATCTTATAATGGCATGCAAAACCAAATTGAACGGTTGCAAGCTCAGTTGGGAGATATCAAAGGTAAGAGTATGGATACTCCATGTGCATCAAATACCCTTGATCCTTTGTCTTAGACACTAGATGATCAGAACGTGGAATTAGAGTTTCAGGTTTTGAATTATCTAATAATATGCCAAACCTTTAAAACCACATACAAAGCAAACTGTTTGATCTTCTCTATGTGACACGGACTCAAACAAAAACATAATTGACTCTTTGCAAGAAAATTTTCATATAGTAGCTTACATCCTAAATATGATTTATGAAAATGCTAAGTTAAGAGCCCAATTATTTGATAAGGTTTCTGAACAAAAGGACATCACCAAAGGTACGAGTTCGAATACTAAGTTTGCAAATCAATCAACTATGGGGAAACCTCTTTTGCAACCTCTTAGAAACCATCCTGTTGTTCGAAAACCGAATGCGTTTCAATCTGAACGACAAAAATCTTCAAAAACTCAGTTCTCCCTAGGTGTTGAGAGGTATATGATTTGTTCTACCCTGTCACTTCAAATTCAGTACTACACCACATGAAGCCAATGCTGTGAAAAATGATAACGTGATTGCCCCAGGAATGTTTAGGATTAATCCTTTTAAGACTTCTAGGGAGGAAAATTTTGTGTCTGTCAACAAAGTTAGAGCAAGCGTTAGGTCAAAACTAATCACTATTTCACAACCTCATGTCATCACTAAGAAAGATGTTAATTCTGACTCAAATGGTTTATCTTCTACAGGAGTAGACAACACTGCTAAGACCAGAAGGCCACAACCTAGGAGCAATACAAAGAATGATAGGGTTCCCTCTACATCTAAGAGTAGTTGCATCAAGTATAGAGAAGTTGAAGTAGAAGAACACCATAGGAATTTAATGCTTTCTAAGAATCAAAAACATATGTATTGAATGTAATAAATAAGCTTTGTATTCCGAATGATAAAATTCTAACAGTTGTTTTGTTGTATGTGTAAGAAAATGTATAATTAATACTACTCATGAAGTTTTGTATGCTATAAGTATGAGAATGCATGAATCTCAGTGATGATAAACAAAATGCTATGTTATCTAATGATAAAGGACAAAGATACATAAGCCAAGACCAAAAAACTAATGATGTTTGGGTCAAAGAATGGACTTGCTTCACCTATGCCTAGTAAACCTAGAAGGTTGCCTAGGTGGTCACCAACTCGCAAGTATTTTTTGACCTTAAAGAAACTTAAGGTAAATTAATATGATTCCAGTAAATTGAGTGTCAATATCTGACTGCTCTTAAGGTGATAAATGTACTTTCTAACCCTCGGGAACCTACAAGCAAACGGTTTCCAGATTCTACTTTTTCTTTGGTAATTCGTCCAAATTTGTTTATGATGCGTAGACTCGGGTGCTCAAAGCATATGGCAAGAAACCTAAAGCTGTCTTAAATTTCAGTTTAGAAGTTTATGGGAAACCGTCCGCTTTGGAATATGATTCATATTTGCTGCAATTTTGGGTTTGTTATGGTGATCTTCAATGCGGGTAATATATTAATTACAGGGTTATTTCGTTGAAGGCTTGGGAACATCATGTTCTCGGTTGGGAGGGTTTGTGAATCATGATTTTAGAGGTTCGCTCTTCAGAGGAACACCATTTCTGTCAAATTCTACGAAGGAGGGAGCTTTTTTATGTTGAAAGGAAATCGAACAACAAACCTTTACACCATTAATCTCTGTGAAATGGCCTCTGCATCTCCAATTTGCCTTATGGCTCGTGCTACTTCTACCAAGTCTTGGTTTTGTCATCAACGTTTATCCCACCTTAATTTTGACACCATAAATGACCTTGCTAAAAATGATCTCGTCACTGGTCTTCTAAAATTCAAATATCATAAAGAACATCTTTGTCCCTTATGTGAGCAAGGAAAAAAGCAAAAAAGGCATTTCACCCACCCAAACCTGTTCCAAATTCAAAGCAAAGACTACACGTGCTTCATATGGATTTGTGTGGGCCGATGAGAGTCAGAAGTATAAATGGGAAGCAGTATATTCTGGTGATTGTGGATGACTACTCTCATTAGACTTGGGTCCACTTTCTCAGATAAAAAGATGAAGCACCTGAAGTGATTAAAACTTTCCTAAAGAAAATTCAAGTCCTTCTACAAGCTCCAGTCATTATTGTAAGAACCGACAACGGCACAGAATTCAAGAATCAAGTGCTTAAAGAATAATTTGACAGTGTTGGCATCTCTCACCAGTCTTCTGCTGTGAGAACTCCTCAGCAGAATGGAGTCGAGGAACGAAGAAACCGAACGTTAGTGGAGGTTGCTAGAACAATGTTGATTTTTTCTTGTGCTCTGTTATTCTTATGGGCTGAAGCGATTTACTGCTGCATACTAATGAAAACCGTACTTTCATTAACCGTCGATTTGACAAACACAATACGAGCTATTAATGGCGGGAGAAAACCTGACTATCTCCTTTTTCATGTATTCGGGCTCTGTTATCCAGAACGATCGTGCATGATATTGGGAAGCTTGGTTGTGCCAAAGTTGATATTGGCTTCTTCATTGGTTATTCTGATAATTCTTGTGCTTACAGAGTATACAACCGAAGGACAAAGAAAATCATGGAGATGATGAACGTTACTTTTGAAGAGCTTTCAGCTATGGCTTTTAAGCAACACAGTTCAAAACCCAGGCTTTAAGGAATGACTTCTAGACAAATCAGTTTAGGACTCGATCTTACTTATGCTTCGTCAACAATAACACCTCAAAAAAAAACTGAATGTGAATTGGATCTTTTGTTTGAAGCGATGTATGATAATTATATTGGTGGTCCACCAGCAGCTCCAAGAACCGCTCCTGCTGCTCATGCAAATCAGAATCTTTTTTTACTCCAATTGCTGTCTCATCAGTTGAAGAATATGTTCTGACACCAACAAAATTCATCCGCATAGTCTCTAATGTATTCCAAATCACTTCACTGGATGTTGTCGATTACGGCCCACACAACAATAAACATGGTCAGTAACAAGACAATCAAGCCCCGCTCTAACCCGAAATAGTTGCTGATAATGTTCCTAATGCTATGTCTGATGGAGATGTATTCGAGAATCCATTTGCTCCACCATCCACAAGTGTTGCTGATTCATTTCATCCCTCACAACTGAGTGGATCCATAGAACATGCCAAATGGTTTATCAACATTTTACCCAAATGATTACCAACGGTGATCTTAAAGGTTCACCCTCTGGAATAAGTGATTTGGAGAACCTAACGGCAGTTTTGACAAGAAAATAAGTTATGAAATGATGGTGAATTGTGCATTAGCATTGACTGTGAGCATATGAAAACTAAGAATGTCAAAGAGGCTATGGATGACCATGCTCGATGGGATTTGGACTCATTTGCAAGAAGTGCTTCTCCAGTCAAATGGCTTGATGTTATGGTGTTAGTTTCCTGCTCCAGATAACATAAAAACCCTTACTTTGAAATGGTTATTCAAAAACAAGCTTATGATGAAACGAACATGGTCATTAGAACAAGACTCGTTTCTGGTTTCGTGATAGGGTTACCGTCCAATAGGAAGAAATAGATTTTTGTAGAATACTTCGCTCCGTTTCTAGTTGTAACGCTATCTAGGATATTTTTGGCATATGTTGCACACAAATCGTTCATTGTATTCCAAATGGACGTGACAACTGCTTTCTTTCATGGTTTGTTAAAGGAAGACGTGTACGTGTGTCAACCTGAAGGTTTCATCAATGCTGATCATCCAAGTCATGTCTACAAGTTAAAGAAGGCACTTTATGGGTTAAAGCAAGCGTCGAGGGCATGGTATGACGAATTGTCAAAGTTTCTCCTACAGAATCACTTCTCCAAAGGCACCATTGATCCAATGTTGTTTATAAGACGCTTCGACGACGACATCTTAATGGTACAGTTCTATGTAGATGATATTATCTTTGGTTCTATAAACCCTAGGTATACCCAATTATTTGCTGACCTTATGAAAAGCCGCGTCGAAATGTCGCTGATGGGGGAAATGACGTTTTTCCTTGGTTTACAAGTTAACCAATCCCCCCGTGGCATCTTCATAAACCAGTCCAACTACGTGTTAGAAATCCTTAAAAAATATGGAATTGAATCTTGTGATCCCATTCGTACACCAATAAAGATCAAAGACAAGCTTGACCTTGACAAGAATGGGACTCCCGTCGATGCTACGAAATATCAAAGCATGATCGGTGCCTTAATGTATCTTACGTCAAGCAGACCGGAGACATTGTAAATGGCTAAATAGTTTATTGTGCTCTGGTACCAGGCTCAACCAACTGAGAAGCACCTCAAAGAGGTTAAAAGGATCTTTTGTTACCTACGGGGAACCGTCAATATGGGTCTCTAGTATAAGAAAGATTTTTGTTTTAAACTAACTAGATTTTTAGATGCTGATTATGCGGGATGTCGAGACTCCTTTAAGAGTACTTCTGGTGGAACTTAATTCTTAGGCGAAAAGCTAGTGGGCTGGTCATCGAAGAACAGAAGAAAACAAGGCTGTTACGGCGCTTTCAAACAGTGATGAAAGTCATAAATATGTGTCTCTATCCGCTTGTTGTGTCCAAGTCATTTGGATGCGGACATAGTTAACGGATTATGGCTTTCACTTTAACAAGATTCCTATCTATTGTGATTCAAAATCAGCCATAGCCATATCCTGCAACCCAGTCCTACACTCTAGAACAAAAAACATCACAGTCTGCTACCATTTCATCAAGGAACACGTAGAAAAGGCTACGATTGAACTATATTTTATCAAGACTGATTACCAACTGGCCGACCTCTTCACCAAAGCCCCTCCAGCGGATAGGTTTAAGTATTTGGTTCGTCGCCTTGGTATGCGCAGTTTGTCTCCACAGGAGCTTGAACGTCTTTTAAAATCACAATAATTCTCTGTATATATTTATTAGAAAAGAAAAATAAAGTATAAAATCAAAAATTTTCGAAAAGTCCAAAAATAATCTTCTCCGACATGTCTCTCGTAAATTGATAACATTTACGCACCTAGAAATGTTGATTAATTGACACGAGTGTATAAATGAAGTTCGAGCGAGAGTTTTAAAAGTTTTTAAAACATATCTCTTCAAACTTTCTCTACGACTTCTAAGTAAATGTCAGGCTTAGATAGGCTCCAAAGAAAGATAATGTTTCATTTATGTAAAATTATTACTCAAACAACGGGAGGTTCATATCTTCTTGGTCTTGAGCAAAGTATATAAACATTAAAGTTTTAATTGCTTCAAGGAGAAGATCTAGGAAAATGATGTTCAATCAGATATATCTCACATATTTTCCTGTTAAGCATAATTTTTCAAGATATTTTCAATAGAAATATTCAAAATCTCTCAAAATTGTGTGCTCAACAAACTCCCGCTCCAAATTTCGACTCTAATCTATTTTTTGAGGGGGAGTATAAATTTTAAAAAATAATAATAAGTGGTTCATTCGGCATGCATTACCGTTCTCTATTGTTTGGTTCCATCTTAAGTGGATCAACGTACATTTACTTGTATTTTAATTCACTGGATAAGTCAAAAGTTGTCACCACATATGCAATTTTTGAGGGGGAGAATAATGATTAAAATGTGATCAATATTGCTTAATATCGAATAAGATCCTTTGAAAATAAGTCTGTTCCCATTCTCGCATGTGCAAAACTTCTTCATAATATGGTGCATATGTGTAGGGGATTTTTTGGTGATATAGAAAACTCTCAATGTGTAATAAATGATTTCTCAATCACGTTGATTGCTTTTTCAATAGTTTTACGGCTACTATAGAAATACCTAAAGACCGACCAACTGTTGTGATTTATGGAGATACAAGGCAGTTAAGGTTAGGTATTTTGTTCCATGATCCAGCCAGAACCGGAAGGATCTACCCAGGGACACTCCTTTAGATAGAGTAGAAGTCCTTAGGTATGATTGGAAAGAATGTTATCCAGGGCATGAGTTATCACCGGAACAAACCCAACATGGTGATAATGAAGACGCATTGGAATAACATTAAAGGGGTTGAAGAATCAAAAATAATTGAAAGGATAAAGGGTCTAAAGAAAGAAACCCTCCATTCACTTAGGCAGAAACCAGGTCAATGCATAATCTATCAACAATCACAAAGCTAATTCTGATTTTAAAGACAAGTCATCATGGACCCAATGATGCAATGCACAACCCTCCCAGCTACTCAGGATTCTCTCAAAAGAAGTTTGTTTCATGTCTCACGGAGAACAACACGTTTCTATCAACTTTCTCACTCCGAGATAGTAGATATTGAAAAGGTGGCAGTCCGCTCCAGCCTCCGATCACTAAATAACAAAAGTGCACTTATAAAGTCTAGAGCCTACGAGATCAATCAATAAATCTCATTAGGACACAATTCTATATATACTTGTTGTTCATCATCAAGAACACAAGTTGTATAAGAGTCTAACACAGACGCAAATATAATCTGTGTGTATTAATGAGAATTAACAGATGCTTTTTGAAAACAATTAAAAACTTTCCTGTATGTTTAAAAATAATTATTCATTAATATGTCTACTGATTTTCAAATAAGTTTTTGATCTCATGTCCATTGTGGCAGCCTCGAAAGGGCATCTAGGCATGGGAAGATTGAACACGTATTTAATCAGTCAGATAGTAACTAACTGATTCACTCTTATCGTGTTATCTGCTTTGAGACGTTACGGTAATGAGAACTAGCAAGTACGGTGAATCTGATGCTTATGCATTAGAGAATCTAATACTTTAAGCTGGAAACCCTATCAAGAAGCTTATTTGAACTTATATGATCACAAGTATAGTATTTATCACTATGAAACGGGGGAACCAATGGTAAACCACAACTTAAAATGACCAAAATTACTAATTACAATATTGCACATATCTGTTGTTTATCTCTATCCTAAACATGCAGGACAAGTCGATGGCGTATCCACCATATTCTAGCTGAGTAGCAGTCAAGGCAGCATACTCATTCTCAAAGTTCAAGGACACATTCAATGGCATTAATCAAAGCTTGAAGATAGTTTTGAATTTCAAAGATAAACTTCTGCAACTCTGATAAACAAGAACTTCCTCTATGATAGTCAAAGCATTTATGTTCTAGTAGATCAGTCAAAGGTCTATGTTTGAGGAGGGGAAGATTGTCAGCCTTCAAGTGATGTCAAAGGATGAGTATGTCGGTTAAGAAGTGTTCCGGTCAAGAAGTATCCAAGATGTTATAAAGGCTAAAGACCAAGATATCAAGTTAAAGTTATAAGATATCAAGATCAAGATCAAGATCCAACATCACAAGCATGCAAAAGGAACTTTAAAAGAATTCCCAAGCATACAAGGCTCCAAGATTCAAGACGTCATAAGAAGTTAAGCCTTAAGTGAAATGACCACCCATTAGGGGGAGATTATTAGCCTCTTTTTTAGTAAAGTGATGGTCCTTTATTTTATTCTCGCGCCTTGTAATAGCAATACATTATTTTACCGGGAATTATATTAGCTAATTTAGGCATAGGTGGTCAGGGCTTAAAGCCATTAGATATATTTGTTTCAGTCCAAATAAAGCCTCCACATATAAAGCCTAGAGACCAGCCCTCTCTAGGGTATAATTACACTCCTTGCTTGTTAGGAGGGTGTTGTTGCATTTTTCTTCAAAGCGTAATCTACCATTTTTTTCTTTTACTTTATTCTCTCTAGCCTTCATCTTTCTCTCTCTAGACTTTATTTATTTCGGTTTTAAATATGGGAATGATAGTTTAACAAATTAGTTCCCGCAATGATGCCAGAAATTTGATGTTGTTTAATTCATGTTTTATTTTATAAAAAGGATTATACCTAGAAATTTCTAACACTCACGGGCAATGTGCGAGTCGTGTGTAGACTATCTTTGATAAAATCGGGTGTCAGACACCTTAAGAGGGAGTATATTTCAGTTATATTTATATGTTAGTTTTTAAAGAATCAATGATCCATGGGGTCGGGGGAGACTAAACCACTAAGATATCCTGTTTTAGTGAGAGAGTAGAGACGAGAAATGTAAAGTGTAAAATAATTAGAAAGTGAAAAGATACAGGTCTCAACCCTTTCCATTAGAAAGCCATGGATGGGTATTTATGGTTCATACGCTTCATTAACTTACAACATATGCCTTATTTTAGTCCTGTGTATTGGACTATGAGTAAACTATGGTAATTCAGTTATATGTCGTCACATAAATGAAACCTAACAATTTTCCACCATGGGATGATATACGGAATTACTTACAATATTTTCCTAACAAGTACATATTTATTAAGAACAAGAACTTCCATAAAGCTTCCAATGCTGATGATGTCTTCTGTGGCCTTTGACTTCAAGTCTGCACTCCAACATGAATCATCTTTGTAGTACCTTGTAGGAGAAATACTGTAATAGGCTATGATCTAAGTAAACCCGTACATTTCTGGTAAAAGTAGAAGCTTCTGAATTAGCTTCCCCCTAATTCATGCCGCATATTCTTGATTTAGAAGCTTTTAAAGCTTCCCCCTCCGAACTAGCAATCTGCTCTTGAGCGTTTCAAAGCTTTTTACTAGTTAGATTCATTAATTGCACAAAAAAATTCGTAGATACCACATCAAATATTAATTCTCCTTTGAAAATAATATTAGTGATTACCCATTCGGGGAAACATTAATTGGATCAACAACGTATCTTCTCACGCTTGAATAGTTGTTCACACATATCTTCCCCCTGGAAGTTTAAATAATGCATACTAAAAGTATCAAAATATCTCTTCTAACATGTAGTTAAAGTGATGCACCCAGAAGTAACAAGTTAATAACACTGATTATCTCTGCGGTTATGACATTTCTCTTCCCGGAAATGACTAAGAATAACGAAAGGTTTCTGGGATCTATCCACGTATACTTTGTTATGCGTGTCTGGTGTATCCAACTCCTTTTCCCCATGGTTTATATACCTTCGGATCAGCAAAACCTTGTACGCACATATACTTGAATACTTGTTTGAAGAATAAATTAGCTCAAATATATCCCGTGAGAATAAACTGCTGATCAAATCTCTACTCATAAACTCTCTCTTACTATCTTTTACCAACCCCTTTGTAGGCTATTTAAAGTAACTACTGATGGAGTAAACCTGATATACCAAACTTGAAACTGAAGTATAATTCCCCGTCCTTATGACTTAAGCTTGCACTAATATTGGAAGAATGGTGTAGAGAATTTATGCTCCATGCAAAATCTCTAAGTACTCCTTACCACACACAATGTATGAGACATCATTTACCTCTTGAGATTATCATTATCTTATGCGTAGTTGACACTGAGTACATACAAAGTAAAAACTCCTTTAAGTGATAGCTATCCAGGTCTTCAACCAACCACCCCGACTACTAGTAACTAGATAACCCAAGTCTTTTGATTTGAGAATATTATAGTCTATATATAAAACTAAAATACCTAATATCAAATAGTAAAAGAAGTATTCTGTTAAGAAATGAAAATCACTTTTAGGAAAAGTGATGACCAAATCTTCCCGAGTCGTATCCCGACAAAGTGTGAATTTGAGAATCTCGTTTCGGCTTGTGATCGCGCGTTTGAATAATCGATTTTTGTTTTTGATTTCTAATTTTAAAAATGCAAGGGAAAGCAAATAAAAGGCACTCTAAACTAGAATTTAAGGCACAACTAAATTCAAACGACAAATAAACACTTAACGGGAAGTTAACGACTAACGGGTAAACAAAAATATAGCAAAATAAACCTAAAAACTTAAAATAGAAATTTAATATGTCCTAAATGTATTAAAATAATTTTTGAAAAAGAAATTATATTTTTTTAATTTTTATTATATTTCTTATGAATTAAAAACAGATTTAACCTAAATTAAATATTAAAAATAGTAAACTACTTATTAAAAATCTGGAAAAATTATGAAAAATACTTTAACCTATTTAAAATCTATTAAAAATGAAAACTAGAAATTTAGCTGAAAGAATAAGCAGTTAAAAAGCAAATAAGCTCGAATAAGCAACAATTAGAATGTGTTTAAGTAATAAATGAAATGACACTCTTATGAAAAAGTTCCCAGGGCAAGATGGTTAAGGCTTAGTGTGTGTGAAGGAGAGGTCACAAGTTCGAGTCCTGGACCTTTCCTTTTTGCTAAAGTATTTTTTTAGTTTTCTTTTTAAAACAGTGAAAAAACAAGTGAAAATAAGCAAATTTAATAAATGGACTTTTTGCTGAAACTTACTAATAAGCTAGAATAAGCTAGCTTAAAGATGACAGATTGGCTTATTTTGACTTAAAGGCATATAGCTAAACTGTTTGGACACTGTAGACTCAATAAGCAATTTAGAAACACAATAAGCTAAAAACAGACCAAGAACCTAACCTAATAAGCACTAGTGACTAAAAATGAGCTACGATAATAAGCTAAAAAGCTTTGAAAAGACTTTAAGACAGCAGATATTAAAAACAGTTTTAAGACTTTTACCAAACTTTTAAGCTAAGATTGAGACTATTAAGCACTAGGTAAAAAGCAAAAAACCAAAAACAGATTTAGAATCTGACTAGTTTTACAGAAATTAAGCCTGGATTTTAGCTGGACATACGGCTCATGACTTATGCAATTGACAGACTATACTACTTTGTTTTTGTTTTTTAGAAAAATTGACAATTTGCACACATAATTTTGAGACTCAAAAGTGATTTTGACACTTTAAAAACTAAAAACAGATTGTCCTCACACTACAATAAGCTAAAATCAATGAAAATTAACAAAAATTAAGCTAGGAAGAGACCTTAAATTATCTGCAAATTAAGGACTTTTTGAGGAAAAACTAATAACTATACTTGACTGATATATGTTGATGTGTGACTCGCGCGAACTCACCCCTTAAATATGTAAACAAATACAAACATGTATAAATACACAACAAGGGACGAAATCACGCGAGAGCAATGAAACCGGAAGCAGTATAGAGTGTTCCCGGGTCGTTATGTCCCAACGAGGCTAGAGATGGAAAATCGAGAGACGATTGATGATTGATGTTTGAATATGACAAGGATGTGAATATGATTGGGCACTAACACTGATAAGCAAATGCACATAAAAATAAGCAAAGAGAATAAGCTAGAACAAGCATAAAAGCTAAAAATGGCAAAAACACTTAAAACTTTTAAACTAAAACATAAATAAGCTCAAATAAGCTCAAGTCAAAACCAAAAAGAACTAGAACAATTCTAAATAAACAAATTCAGCAAGCAATTAAGCTAAATAAGCAGGACAAACTCAGCAGTACTAACAACAGTACTACCAGTATTAACTAACGGTACTAACTTAAGTTACGTTATGTTGTTATAAGTTAGTACTGTTAGTTAAAAGTTAGTACTGCTAGCTTAAACAAAACACAATGAAACAAGAAATAAGCAAATAAGCTAAAACAGATAATTAACTACCCCTAATAAGCATTCAGGCATAAGAATAAGCAACTAGATTAAATTAAAATAGCAAATAAGCTAAAAAGCTATAAACTGATACACTATTGAAAATACTTTGAAAAGGAAAATAAACTTAAATAAGCTTACTCCTAAAGACAGTAAAGGAAAATGGTTTAATCTACTCTAAAAAGCTAAGGAAAATCTTATATTAAGCAGAAATATAGGCTGATTAAGCATAAATAACCACAGTATAACAGTTTTAACTAAACGGTTACTAACTTGCTAGTTAGTACTGCTAGCCATTAAGTTAGATACTGCTAGCTTTAAAAGTTCACTAAAATGAACTAGCAGTACTAACTTAGGGTTAGTACTGCTAGTTGAAAATATCCCTTAAGGTTTTCAAAAATCATTCTTCTTTTTATTTTAAGCTGATTAGGTCCTAAATTATTTAAAACAGATTATCAAATTACAGAATAAGACATTTATAAGTAGACCCCAATCAAGAATGAGCACTTAAATAAGCTGAATTAGTATAACAGTATTGACTCATAACTAGCAGTTTTATCAAATGAACTAACAGTACTAACTAAGAAAGTGATACAAACTACTTTTAAACTAACAACTAAGCAAGATAAGCACTAAACATCATAATAAAGCATTCATAAGCAAATATAAGTAATAAATAAGCACAATAAGCACTTCTGCAGTAAATAAGAAATGTAAGAAAAAGAGAGAGACTTACAAAACCCTTGCTCAAAACAGGGTTAAACAAAGAGTCTACAAGCTCTAACTTGTATAAAACAAGCTAGTGAGAGTCCATAAGCCCATCCAGAACTGGCTTATCATCCATAAAATAAGTTATGGTATATTTGAGAGTGATATTTGTAATTTTACTCTTAACTACTTAACTTTTTATCTTTACTTAATGAAAACAGCTTATAAGTAAGCTGTACTGATGGCTTTTTGAACACAAAACAACACAATTAAGAAACTTAGCACTTGGAATTGTAAATTGACTTAAAACCTCAAATTTGCATTAAAACTTGAAAGTGTTACAAAGCTGAAAGTAAAAGCTGTAAATGACTTAAACATTAAGCTAGGATTAAAAACTAAAAATTAATTAAAAACTAACTCTTTTAAAGGTTTACAAAAGGCTCTTATATATAGCTGAAGTCTTCATCTCTTGGACTAGCAGCTTGTGCTTCTTTTGTGAGAGCAAAAACCAAGTGTGCTTGTTGTGTGAGGTAAGTCTTAAAGCAAATCCCAGCCTTTGATTTCTTTTGTGCTTCTTTGGAGTCAATCTCAGCCATTGAAGATACTTGGGAAAGGTGAGGGATTGCCAACATGGCCTTTATACAGCTGGGGGGAAATAGTAGGGTGGATGAAATGATTTTGTCTAGGGTGTCGAGTGGTTTTGCAGGGGAGAAGGTATGGGACGACATCCAAGTTGTACCTGGGTTTTTGGGGCGGGAAAGAAGGCTTTTTTTTGGGTAAGTTGGTAGATTGGTCCCCTAAAGTTATATAACTTAAATGCAATCTTTGCTCGGTTTGCAATTTTGACCCTTGTCTTTTTTAATACTTGTAATACAACTTGAGGTTAGGTAATTTTAGTCCCTCAGGTTGTATTTTCTTCACTTGGATGACTTAAGACTTTGTTCTTTTCATTCCGTGCTTAGTTTTATTTGTTTTTGGCTTTCTTTTTGTTCCTTTTCTTGAATATCCGTTTCATGCACAATACAAATGCAAAACATACAAATACAATGTATTTTTGGTACGTTTTTAGTCATTTAAGTATGTTTTTAATGGAACAAAGTGTGTGTAATTAAGCACATACCAAAATCCCCCATACTAAGGTATTGTCGTGTCCTCACGCAATGTTATGAAATAAACACTCAAGAAAACCAAGAATCTTGATCCCCCTCAACTAATAACCTTAAAAAGTAGCAAAGCGTTCGTCAAGGGGAACCTAAGAATCAATAGTTTTGATAAGTCCCGTATTCGCCATATTTTTTATATGCACACTAACTATCCCTATATTTTTTTGGATTTTTCTTTTTCTTTTCTTAACTATCTGTTTGACTTCCTTTATTTTATCAACACTGGGATCATAGAATGAGAAGCGTCCATAGAATAATCTACGGATGTCCTGACAACCCGACTAGCCTATTACAATACAAGACCAATTACGACTAATAAGACCGATAACATTCTTGTTCGACTTATATAAAATTAAGGCTAACAATCTCCCCCTAATTTAGGCTCTACTTAACTCCCTCCGTACTACCGAATACGTTGAGAGATATGACTTTTACGTTTATGCTGTGCTTTGTTTTGGTCTTGTACTTATTTTGAATGGATTTGATCATTAATCTTTTGTGATCCTGATTTTGAGCCTTTATGTTTTTTGACTTTGAGTTCTTAGAATCGTTATCTTGCATCACCTCCTTGACATGAATCATCTTGATTTGACTTCCTTGATCAACTTGTTGCTCTAGACCAACATGCTCATACATTTTACATCTTATTTGTCAAAAGTGATTATAAGTCTAACAATCTCCCCAATTGATGATTCTTTATTTGACTTTGAGGCTCTTTGATAGTGGGGAAGATTAGAATCAACTATCTTGACGTTGAATGATTGACTTTGAAAGCTTGATAAACATGTGGTTTATAATCCCACTTCACTGGAAACACAACCATTTGTACCTGCATTTGAATGTTAGTAATAAACAGCAGATATGGACGAAATGTCTTTGTCATTCATCGATTTTAGGTTGCGATAACCACCAGTTTCCTGTTTTATAGTATAAATACTATACTTGTGATAAGGTAGATTCAAATAATCTCCTTGATAGGGTTTCCAGCTTAAAGCGTATGATCTTCTAACACAGATGTATTAGATTCACCTTACTTGTTTGTTCTCATTATCGGAACGTCTCAAAGCAGATAACACGATAAGAGTGAATCAAATAGTTACTGTCTTTCTGATTAAGTTGTCAATTCATTTACTGGACCAAATCGATATCTAGTTATCACAAGCTTAATTCATATAGAATCTTGCAAGTCACCTACCGCAGTGTTGTTTGATGATGATACTGGAAGGATTTCCATTCGTCACTATGAATACTAAAGAGTATCACTCTGAATGTTCTGGCAAGATCACAAGGATAATGCGTAGGACTCTTTGATACCAAATGTTGTATATTGATGAACAACAAGTGTTATACATGAATTTTATCCTAATGAGATTTATAATTTGATCTCTCTTGACTCTAGACTCGATTTGTGCACTTTGGTTTTAGTAATCGGAGGCTGGAGCTGACTGCCATCTATTCAATATCAACAAACTCGAAATGAGAAAGTCAATAGATAATGTGTGTATCTCTATGACAAATGAGACAAGTCTCTTTAAAGAGAAACTCGAATGGCTAGGAAGGGTTGTGCATTGCATTACTGGGTCCATGATGTCTGTCTTCAATACCAGCAATCATCTTGTGATTTTGATAGATTATGTATTGACCCGGTTTCTGCCTAAGTTGTGTGGAGGGCTTCTTTCTTTTCACCATTTATCCATACATTTCTTTTTAATTCTTCAACCCCTTTAATGCTTACCAAGACGTCATCACTAACACCTTGTTGTGATTGTTCCAGTGTTAGCTCAACCTTAGTCAGGATTATTCCCTTATTCTCATTCATCTCCAATCATACCTAAGGACTTCTATTCTAACTATGGAATGTCCATGGGTAGATCCCTCCGGTTCTGGTTGGATCATAGGACTTATACCTAACCTTAACCATCTTATGACTTCATCGACGTCGTGAGATTAATTGGTTGTTGGGTATAGAGATCGAACCATAAAACCATTTTCTGACATTGTTATTTTCAAATACTCCCCCTACACATGTGCTCCGAGATTCGAAATTGTTTAGCACATGAAGGAAAGAGTTGCACTTAGAGTCTTAAAGATCACATTCGTCTATAACATATTTTAATCACATTTTCTCCCCTTATTTTAAATAATAAAACACTTAGTATTTGAAATACCAATTGATTAAAATTTGACATGAAAAATTCCATGGGGAGAAAAATTATACCACGATATTGCATGAATTTAGATTCCGATAGCTCCCCTTCAACAGTATATGTGGGATACCAATATTTATTAAAACTTGACATTGGAATGAAAAATTGATATGACACCACAAAATGTTGAAGACGGAGTGAGATGCCTTAGTGAACAATGTATATTAATAATTGACATTATAAGTTTCCACATTTTAATTTCACAAAATGTGTTTGGATACATAAAATTGACATTTATGAGATGTACCCAACACATTAAAAGGCTTTGTTTTAAAAAGCTCCCCCTCAGAAATTGATTCACATAAAATGACATTCTGCGTACTACAATTCTTTGAAAATTATTCGAGGAAGGGAGTGTTGAACACACAATTTTAACAAATACCACTTTTTATGGAAAAACATACCACAAATTATATTGTAGACAATTTTGACATTTAAAGTTCTTTTTGAAAAATTGTGTTCAACGATTTTAAAAACATGATAGAAGACTTCTCTTCTATTTTAGAGTAAGCGCACTGAAGCGTACACTTCCCTGTGACATTCGAGACCGAGTTATGTACTGAAATGTACATAAGTCATTGAGAAAAATTTAGAAATGACATGTTTTGAAAGCATTTGAAACTCTCGCTCGAACTTCATTTACACGCCTGTGTCGATGTTAATCAACATTTCTAGGTACGTAAATGTTATCGATTCCAAGAGACATGTCGAGAAGATTCTTTTTGAATTATTGAAAAAGTTCTGATTTTACATATTTTGTTTTTCTAGGTTTTATATTTTTGTATTTTCTTTTTGTTGGTTTTATATTTTTGTATTTTCTTTTTCAAAAATATTTTTAAATCAAAATAAAGAGAGAAAAAAATATATTTACAAGTCGAAGTTTCCATCAGCAGTGACAGTTGTAGCTAGAGTTGAAGTGGATGAAGTTGAATCAGGTTGTTGACGTTTATTGGATGCATCAGCAGTAGTAACAGCGGAAGACTTTAAAGCAACTTGATTTTCTCCATTGAGATATTCGTCGAACAAAGGACCGAATATAGTTGGGGGTTGTTTTTGGTGGTGCGGTTTATGAGGTGGGTTACATCTAGCAAATCCAGCTCATTTGACGTTGTTACTGTCTCAGCTGCTTGATGAACTTCTGTTGACACTGTGGTGCGAGGCTTGAACCGTTTTGTTCAAACGTCATTTGACATTGAGGATCGAGGCCTGAACTGTTGTGAACAGACGTCATTTGAGGCAATTCGTCAAAGTTAACATGAATTGTTTCAACTATCATTCTTGTTCTCTTGTTAAATACCCTGTAAGCCTTTGACTGAGTAGAATACCCAACAAAAATACATGCATCACCTTTTTCCTTCATTTTATCAAGATTTTCACCATCTCTGACGATGTAGCATAGAGAACCAAAGATATGAAAGAACTTGACTGACGGTTTCCGGGCATTGATGATATGATAAGGTGTTTTCTCATGTCGAGGAATTACAAGTGAACGGTTTTGAGTAAAACATGCTGTTGCAATTGCTTCAGCCCAAAAGAACAGAGGAACGTTAGCGGCGCTTAGCATTGTTCGAGCAGCCTCAACAAGAGTACGGTTCCGTCTGATACCAAATGTTATCCCAAAAGCTTAATCCATTTCACAATAATAAGCTATTCCAATAAGCAAACAAAGATAGAAAAGAGATAAGAAAAGTGAAAGATTATTAGAGAGAAAACTAGAGATGGAAGATTACACACACACACAAACTATGCAAATGGTAAACCACCAACCCTCAGTCCATGGTGGAGAGGGTTCTATATGCATAATTTAAATACATAAACCTATGAATTCACCAACATTTTTGTTGACGTTTTAAGCAATGTTTTCAGGAGGTCAATAGGCACGAGGTGCCAAGGATGCATTGGATTACATTTTGGATTGCACACTTAAAGATTTATGTGCATCATATTTTGGGAAATGTATTGTTGTCTTTTGTAATATTAAACAAGGAACAAGTAAAGCTTTATGCTTTTGTATTATGTCTTATAATTAAATCCAATGTATCAATTTAAACGACTTTTTGTGTCGTTCTTATATATATCTTGTGCTGTTGATCTTGAAGTAACACGCCCCGGATCCTTATTCCGCTGCGACCCATTTTGGGGGTGTTACAGATTGGTATCAAGAGCCAAGGTTATAGAGAACCAGGTCAAAATGTTTTTGCTGGACTATAACCGTTTTCAAACATTGCATACATACAAAAGGGTTTTTACGGGGTATTCATATACAAATTGTTGCATTAGTCGGTTAGGCTATATACATGCATAATTGATATACGTGTTTATAATATATTACGTATATAAGGATAATAGTCTTATATTAATATACTTATATAAGTCACTTTTGATTTTCAGTTTCGATTCTACAGTTACGTATACTGAGATACCCAGCCATATGAGGACCTATCTAACATAGGATCACCAGGAGCCGAAGGACCTATTTTTCAGGATCCACCGTCTCCAGATTACGTGCCTGGCCCTGAGGAGCCAGAGCAGGCACCACCTTCACCTATCTATGTACCATTTGTTCCGGAGCCTGTTTACCCAGAGTTCTTACCAGAGGACGATGTCCTACCGGCTGAGGAGCAGCCATTGCCTGTTGCTGTCTCACCTACTACTGAGTCACCGGGATACATTCCTGAGTCTGATCCTGAGGAGGATCCAGAGGAGAATGACGAGGAGGATCCTGAGGAGGATCCAGCCGACTATCCTGCTGATAGAGGAGACGACAGGGATGATGAGGAGCCATCTGGCGATGACGATGATGATGATGATGATGCAGAGGAGGAGCACTTAGCTCCTGCCAACCCTGCAGCTGTTGCTTATTCAACTGACTAGGACCCATACCTTGCTTATCGCGTCACGGCTAGGATGTCCATCCGACCCCAGGCGCCGGCATCGTTCCTCTCCGGGGAAGTTGCTGAGAGATTGTTAGCCTTACCTACTCCACCACCATCACCTCTCTCTCCATACTCATCACCACTTCCTCATATACCCTCTCTGCCATTACCTATACCATCACAACCACCCAATAGCGCTACACATGTTAAGGGATCTCTGGGATCTCGAGCTGCTGGGATTAGACAGAGAGATGCACTACCATCTCCTGTTCATGAGACTGAGATGCCTGAGATTTGTTTACCGCTTCGTAACAGGCCATGTCGTACTACTCCTGGTCCTGGATACGAGGTCGAGGAGAGTTCGGCAGCTGGTACTGCTAGGCAGGTTGGACCTGCCACAGCTAGAGCAGACCTTTATGGATTTGCTGATATGTTAGATGCCACTCCAGGACGCCGGACGTCTAGAGAGTTAGGCTATGGTATTACGGATACATGGGATGACCTTGTAGGAGCCAGCAGTGGTGAATCATTGTTTACAAACCCACTTATTGTTTGACAGTGTTTTATATTCTGGTAGTCCACTATTCAAATCTTTATCAGTTAATTAATACCATGATTGCTGAAACATAAACGGCTCACCTACCGGTCCAACTAAGCCTATAATTCAAAGACAAAGACAGAACGTTATTTGTGATCCTATTGGTCCAGTAATATAAAACACGATACGGAGAGCTATCTCGGTATCTAGATTACTTGGTCCGTATTACTAGATCCAGTTGAATGATAGGTCGCATATTCAAACACATAAACAAGTATGAGGTGATAAACATAATTAAACAATCAATAATAAATTAAGAAATCAATTTTAAAAACAAACCAAATATTGAACTTTCATTAAGATGGCTAATACCCGAGGGTATTAGCCCACAACCATTGTAATTATACAAGCGTAATCAAACAATTGAAATCGAACAATTAAGAGAGTAAAAAATACACGATGTCTTCTATGGAGTCGTGATCAATGCTTGACCTTGGTGGCTGATCTTCTCTTCTAAAATTTGTCTTTTAATAAGTATGGTATAAAGAATATGATATTGCACACTGAAAACTCATTTTTGAGTCTTTTATTTATAATGTCTGAAAAAGACTCGATATGTCGTATCTAGCAAGGTCGATAAAACAAAGCAATATGGGCAAATATTCCCCTTTTGGAGTGCGCTACGTTTTCAATCAATCAGTGATATCATTCCCAATTTACTTGATTTACTGTATCTTCGAATAGTTATCTTCATGGATACGGTGTATGTAAACAGAAGGGATACGCCGTATTGGGAATTGTTCAAACGCGTTTTCTTGTGAAGTTTTGGCGCTGATACGCCGTATCTCTTTAGTTGGATACGGCGTATTGGTCAGAAATCAGTAATCAAATATCTTTGTTTTAGCTCCAAATCATGCGCCTTTTTGCTTGTCTTCACAAAACAATCCTAATTACTGCATTTATCAACTTTAAAGCAATTAAGTACCAAATAATGCAATAATTATATAAAAGTGGGCAAAACATATGGGATAAATGATATAATAAAGTGACATTATTTGATGTCATCAGTGACTTGTGAGATCCTATATGGATCAAACTAGTACCTGGATATTGATTCGGTCCAGAACTATGGAATTTGACGGGATGACTAAGTTTTGAAATCTTAAACTCTCTCGATGTGTTGCTAAATCACTTTAGCAAGTAACACATCAATTGATTTTCAAATCAATTTTTGATTCAATCAGTGAGACCGTAACTCACTAGTTCACTCTTATCGTGTTGTCTTCTTTGAGACATTCCGGTAATGAGAACAAGCTGAGTACGATGAAAAGCTTGTGGGGAATGTTTTGGAAGTTGTTTCTATCACACATGTGTTAAAAAGAATTAATACTTACAAAGGCTGAAATACTGTCAAGGAGATTCTTTCTTAATTTGAATCTACATGATTCACAGATCGGTCCTTACAGACCTAAAGGTTAATCCAACCAAACACGGGCGAATGACAAAGCCATATTCATTGACTAACTTTATTGCTAACTGTTTTACTGCGGATTCATATAAAGATGGTCATGGAGGTACCTGAATCCAGCAGAGTCAAAATATCATAGCGCCCATGCTCATACCCGACCGACCGACATATTGTGAAACCTAAAAGCTCAAGTACATGTTCAAAAGACTTCCCCGCTACTCTAATACTGCATGTCTTTCTTGAAGTGACGAAGTATTAAAGTTAAAGAAATTTCAAGAAAGATGATTATACAAGCTTTCAAGACAAATAAAGGTATGAGCATGTCGGTCTGAAGGTCACAAGATCACAAGAGTGCAATAATTACAAGATAATGAAAAGAGATGAAGTTTGGCTGATGATCTAAAGAAGCTCAAGATCACATACAAGTAAATCTAAAGGAACAAGCTCAAGCCGAAAGTCATAAATCACTACACATTTCACAAGATAAAGATAAATACTCAAGAATAAGAGCAAGACGGCTTAGATTAAGTTTTTTTTAATTGGAGTGGCCTCCCTTAGGGGTAGATTGTTAGAAATATGAAAAAGTATCGGTCACTTTCAAAATATCGTTAAGTAGCTCATAGTTAATATTTAAAACTTACTAAGCTAATTGGTGCCCATACGATACCCAAAAGTTGACCACGTTTCATGTAAAGGTATAAATACCCTCTCCATGCCTTGGAGAGGGTTTTTGGTTCCTTTCTCTCACTAAGTTTTCCAACCTCCCATCTCTCTCTCTCTAGATTTCTTCATGCCATTTCATAGATTGTTGTATGTTTAATATTCTACACTAGTTTTATGTAATATATAGCTAGAGTTATGAGTGTTTATGGCATGTCGAAAGCACAATATAGGTGACTATTCAAACTTTTGCTTGAGGTTAATGGGTACTAATTCAGCCACATTCTAGTATTACTTAACTTTTATTTTCAAATTTAATATACATTACCCACCAACCGGTGTAATCCTTACCCAAAAAAATAAATGGACCTGGTGTTTAAGGGAACCATCAAAACAATAAGAAATTTCAAAACTGCTTATTTGATAGCCTTTCAATAACCACCCCCCCTCCCCCATTAAAGGACTTTGCGATGAATTAGTACCATAAATTGTACTGTAAATATAATTAAGTGAAATTGTTGCCTCACCAAGCGCATTCAACGTACAAAGACATTGATTAAAATGCTAAAACCTTTTCAAGTTTCTCATTCTTGCAAAAGTTTCTTATCGCCGAAATAATCCACTCGCATACCTCTTTAACATTTAGATAACTAACTGCCTAAAGGTCATAGGCACGCGTAAAAATGATCATCCTTACTCTCATCCTAAATATTTTCCTAATATACTCATGTTTTGGCATTACACACTCATGGCCACCTTCCCTAATATATGTTGTTTTATGTATTTTCGCAGCTTGAACAATACCCGCATGACCTGATATTATCCTAACTGCATTTTTAGCACAAAATCGTATTTGCTTGTGATAAAAAACCGCCAACATTATGTTGTGAGCCATATGTTGTGTCATATTGGTTATGCATCACTTGAACAATACTTATAGGACATGGTATATTATCCCAACCTCATTTTTACCACCAAATGGATGAATGGGAGACGTAAGATGGTTTATATTTGGTTGTCATAAAGAACCACCAACATTATGTTGTGAGCCGTATGTGGTGTCGTATTGTTGTTGTGGAGCTACGAATGGTGAGTTGTGGTATGGTTCAGAACGTATTTTATTAATTAAAATGGTATTGTAGATAATATAAATGTGAAGTCGTGTTTAAAAATATTCAAGTTAAGAGGTATTTATAGCTAAATAAGATGATAGCGGGAAAAGTTTTTAAAAAGAAAGTATAATGTATCCGTTGCAATGGAGGGAGTCCCACTGTTTTACACAAACCGAATAGTTAGTGGCTCATCATTGTGAGCCTTTTTTTGCCTTCTCGCGCGTAAGCTATCCGTCCCTATAGTGGGTGGCCTGTGATGTTAGGCGGTCATCGATGCTCACCGGTAACCGATATGAGTAATCTAACATCCATGTAGTTGCTATTCATTAAGAGAGAAATGCATTCTCTCTCAGCACTTCCACAAACACAAAACATACATTGACTTACATCTTTCACAATAAGATGTCCAAAATTAATGGTTTTGACAATTGATATTTAAGTTAAATAATTTAACAACTATAACCTACCTAAATTGATTGATTACGTCCTTTTTTGTTTTATTTAACATATATCATGGGTCCAAGTTAATTAAAAAACAATATTTATTATTGGTCTCACTTTCACAACTCTCCTATATGCAATGTTTTAAAAACTGAGTTTCTAATCGACGTGGTCAAGTCATCCGGTTATCGGTTCAAGCGGTTCGATCTCTGAGTCAACATCGGGACCCCCTTTTCACAAGAAAAAATATATATATATAATATATTTATATTTGCAATGATACGAAAAAGTATATATATAAATCATAAATATTCTATATATTAAGTCTAAAACCCATTTACTAACGAATATAACATGCAAAAATAAAATTACGGTCCGTAATATATATAATTAACTTGCTTTATTTGTAAAAAACATGAAAAAACCAAAATCCGATCGAGTCTCGATAACCGGGTTGACCCGGCTCACTTCAAACCTGACGGGTCTAACCGAGTTTTGAAAATATAAAACCCAGTTTAATTTGACCCATTTTTTGACCGAAACCGATTCAACTGGTTCAACCAGCCGGGTCGAACCAAGTTTCAAAAGATTGTATTATAATCTATCATCGCTTCTAGCCATATATTATAAAGTGTAATTATTTTTCTTGGACTACATATATGGTATTATAATCTATCATCACTTCTATCCATATATTATAAAATGAAGAGAAAAGTTTAATTAGGGACTTTTTTTCCTTACATGCTGAGAGACACATCCTCACCATCTATTTAGAATTGATCTAATGATAATGATTAATCTAAGATTTAATTCTAAAACCTATTTTATTGTCCAAGTATATAAAGCATTTCTTTTTTATTTCTTCATTTTATTATTATTCATATTATTTCTTCCAGTCGGTTAATCCAAGAAACACACAATCACACCACCATACCTCACCTATCATCATCATCTCCGAAACGCCTCTGCCATGTCATCAAACCACCACAATCATCTAATCAGATGGATAATGAAGATGTTGATGATGAAGTGTTGTCGAGTGATCTTTTGTATTGGAACGAGAGGAAATTGAGACGTGTGTTAATCGGATAGGTGGAGATTGATGACGAGATAGTGAGGAGATGTGATGATCAAAATGAAAAGATTACACACGCTTTGAAACTAGGCGCGTGTTTGCTTGAAGCTGCTAATCATTTTGTTTAGGAGATGTTCATCTGATCATAATGGTGTCGTTTGGTAGTTATCTTATGGCTTAACTATTAAGGTACACCTTAATTATGTTAAATGATGGGAAGAAAACCCCATAGGTGTAACTTTAGTATTGACTATTATTTATAATGGTGAAACCCTAAATACCCTAAACCCACAAACCGGGCTTGGGCCTAATTATCCACTAATACTCCCTTGCAGTCCGAGCGGCGAAATCGCGAAAGCTCGGACTGGAGTAGTAACCTAGAAAAGAAAAAAACAAAAAAACATAATAACTAGTTATTTGATGGCGGCCGACAGTAAGCGAAGACTGATCTTCAAAACTAATAACCCAATGTATCATACGAGATATAATAAAAGTTGACTAAGAAACAAAACCGACATATAAAAATAAAGGGGGGGGGGGGGTGGTAAGGTTGTGGTGGGTGGTACAAGACAAATACTATAACAAACTTTATCCAAGTATATTCCAAAAAAGCAAAAAACGCACCGAACCACAACCTTTCACTAGGTTCCGAAAAACCTATCCCACGCAAAACACATCCATAAATTCTAACCCCCATTTTCTTATACTCAGGAACCTAACCAGAACTTACACACCCCCCAAACCATCCCCACCCCCCACCACCCCATTCCCCCACTCCTACCCAAACAAAATACCCCCCCCCCCAAACCACCCCCCCCATGCGGTTCCCCACCAATCCCTACACAAGACAACACAAAAAAAAAGAACCCACCACCAACTACACACAAGCCCTATAAAACCAATAACATCCCCCCCCACTAAACCAAAGCTACTAAGCAATAATAAAAACACAAACTCTATAGAAAGCAACTAAATATAAACAAACGCCTAAAACCACACATTCAATATAAAAATCCACTATAAAGCACCCTAATAAAAATATAGAAAAGATACCCAAATATCATAAACCCCCCCCCCCCATCTAATAAGACCACACCTATCCAGCGCCCACACCATATCCAACACCCACACCGAATAAGAATCAAAGCAACCACCCCAAGCCATATCGCTAAAGCCCAGACCTTGTACTCTCTCTTCCCCATTTCAAAAAACCCCCATAATCTAAAAATAAATCGATCGCCGAATCAAAACACGACCTAAACCAGCCCATGCCCACCCACACCACACACCAACCTACACCCTAAATACATCACACACTAATCCCCTCCCCTCCAGCGTACATAGAAAACACCCCCAACACAAACACCCCCATTCCCAAAAAAACAAACACTCCCCACCTTATATGTCCAATTATAAGTACGGATTATAGTGTTCGAACTTTGAAACTAAGAAAGATAGGTAAGCAGGTGGAAGAAATAACCGTGTTATTCGATTGCCACCTCATCCGCCACCTTATCCCCCTCCAAATAACACACCAATAACTAAAACCCTCTCCACAGCAAAAACACCAATAACACTTATTGGGTCCCACAAAATACCCCATCAAAAATACCCATATACTCACAAATTAAAAAAAGAAACCCGAACGGCTTATGCAGTTGGGATGGCATTGGTACCACTGCATGCCAATGACGCGTTCGTCAGTACCATATAACGGCGCCATTGGTACCCAAATTTGTCAATAACGTGTGGCACCAAACACCGAGCTCTCTTAGTGTTAAATCACATGTGATAGGTAATCTGAATTTTGGTACAGCTAAGGAAACATGAAAGAAATGAAGAAAAATTTTTTGTCGAAAGTATATCAAAGTACTTGTCTATAAAAAAGATAATTAAACGATGGTCATGACGGTATAATTTGTTTTGTCTAACGATTAACGGTTCATAAGATATTTAAATTATAGAATATATGTGTAACTGAGTTTTTAATTTAAATATTAATTAATATCCTCCTTTTTTCTCAACAAGAAAAGAGATTTGTCCTTTAGTATATGAGAAAAGTTTGGTATATAAAATAACTCTATGTATGAATGTTTAGCTGTTTACAAATTTAGCAAAAGACAAATATTTCCATAACAAGCAAGTTATAGTTTTTGAATTTTTAAGTCTTTTTAAATAGGAAAATGTCTCAAATCTATTATAATGTCATAGAGATATGTGCTTTTTACGAGGAATTATTGGACGTCTAAAAAAGTTGAGTTTTAAAAGTGAAAAAAAGGTTGTAAAAATAAAAAAAAAAAAAAAAAAAACATAAACATAGCAAAAGTTAATTTTTTATCGAAAAATAAAACCCGTACGTTGCACACGTCTGAATGTCTCCCTTTAATAAATAGTTGAGTTAACTATTCGATTCTTTTTAACTACTCTGATGCATTAATTCATTTTTGCTTGAATAAAGTTCTTTCAGAATAATTAATGTATGATTCAAAGAGATTATATCCAATGAGTGAGACTTTGTTGGATGTCACTTATTTAATCGCGTATCTTGATCCTTGTACTATATCTATATATTTACACTTATATATATGTATAAAAAGGGGTGAGTTTCGCAAGACCAAGGAGTTTAATAGTTGACACAGTATGAGGGGCTTGTTGTGTTGGTGTTTGTGGTGGTGGTGGTGGTGGTCGAATTTCATAATCTGATCCTACCATTGAATAGATCTGAAAGGTAAAAGTTTGTAACTGATATGTTTTGGTTCTTCTTACTCAGAGTTTCTCAACAAGCTCTGATACCACTTGTTGATCCCAATCTGAATAGATCTTTCTAGCCTATTAAGGGTGGTAGCCTATCTGGATATAATTTATGGACAATATAAGTTATGTGGAAACTAACTTATATTGCTAAAAAGAACAATGAATAAAATAGAACTTTGATGACTATTAATCTGCTAGGTTACATATTACTAACTATATATTGGTGAAACTTGTATATGAAACTTATATCTAACTAATGCCGCAAGGTTCCTTTTATACACCAAGAAAAACCCTAATGGGCTTACAAAACATGTGAAGAGATAATGCATATCTATTCCTATAATAACTATTGCATATCTCCTAACAGTACTAACTAGCAGTACTAACTTACTACTAACAGCACTAACTATACTGGCAGTACTAACAATGTACTGGCAGTACTAACTATTTATAACTAATAGTACTAACTACTTAGTCTATTTTATTGAATCTATAGCATTCTTCATCAGCAGCACTAAGTAGAACTAGCAGTAGTAACTTGTATAAGTAGCAGCACTAAGTTGTAGGAACTTCTGAAACCCAACATCATTCATCATCAGAGGCTGACCCATTAGAGAGTTCACTACCTCCCATATCTGTAGCACCTATGGTTTCACTTTTTTTGTGTTCAGACGATTCAGAGTGAGATACTGAGATGCCCGAGAGGCATGTGCCACCTACACCTCATGATGCTATGCTTACTAGGTGGAGGAGCAGAGTTGCATCACGATTAGCATCACCTACTACTTCTACTCTAGATATCCCTACTGCTCCTATTCCACCCGCACCACCTACTGTTGTCGCACCATCTACTGATACCATCTCACCTGTTGATGCACCACCCGGTATTCATCGACGACGAGCTATTCTTATCCGACCCGGGCAAGACATTCCCATCAGTTGACTTTACCGTACTCATCCTGGTGGGCCATGTAGGGCATTAATCGTGAGGAAGTCGGTTAGACCTTTACCTTCTCATCGTTTAGCATTATGGTACACATCACATCACTTGGATCATTTTACTTTCAAATCATCATCACGTCATTCATCTTTAGATTATTCATCATCCAGGCATTCTATTTTGGGTCATTCTTTATCTGGACATACACCACCAGACACCACCATTGCTGATTCATTTGCACCACCGAGATTTGTTTATCCACCACTTGCTAGGACTCTACGATATAGCGAGGCCTATCACTGTTATAGGTCTGCCCCATTTATCTACCATGTATCCACCGATGACATCCGAGTCATCAGCTAGGGATTCTTCTTCTGAGTCATCTACTAGACCATCTCGCAAGAGATGTAGGTCCCCTACTCCTACCGTGACTTCATCTATCCATGCTTCGAGAGATTTAGTTCCTTCTCGTGCTGATCTCCTTCTACCTCGCAAGAGGTTTAGGGATTCTATTTCACAGAGGATAGTGTTGAGGAGGACATTGATACAAATGTGTTGGCGGATATCAAGGCTGATGCTACGGCTGTTGAGGTTGCAGTAGACAGGGATGTTAAGGCTGGAGTTGATGCAAGTATTGGTATGGAGGTCGATGTTGGGATTGACGTAGAGGACGAAGTTAAGGACGAGGTCGAGTCTAGTGATAAAGCTTATTATGATTCTCTCGCGTTAGAGTGGATGTGGTTACTGGGATTGATATCCCTGATGGTATGCTTATGCCTGATGCTGTGGAGCGTTTGGAGCAGGTTGAGGAGGTTGTGCAGGATATTTATGGGCATGTTATGGAGATACCTCTTCAGAGGGTAGAGGATATTGAGACGAGACAGAGAGAGTTGAAGGTGAGGAGTTTGATTGCTGGTGGAGAGAGAGCTAGTTTACATGAGCAGGTTGCATCCTTAGAGAGGAGCAACGCAAGACTTCGAGGCACCATGATGATGGAGAGTGCGAGAGCCGATATGTTTTGGCAATGCATGAGCTTTATGGAGAGTGACCTTAGGCAGATCTGCAGGTTTCGCTACTATGACAAGATGCGATTTAGGAGATTGGAGGCATTCGCTGTGAGGCGTTTGGGTTTTCGTCCATGATGTTGTATATGGACTTTAGGCTAATAGTAGAACCAATTGTTAGTAGTATTACCGTAAATCAAGTTCCCCATTATGGGTTGAATGTAACCGAATGATGCTTTTATATATGATATGAAAAGCTTATTATGATTCTCTCGCGTGTTCGTCTTTCATTGTAATTTACTCGTTCTGGCAAAACGTGTTTATTGTATTTTTACCTTATAAATCCTATATACCGGTTATGATAGATATATCCCGTATTGAATCTTCCCGTGTGCTATGTCTTGTAGTTACATCATGACTATCACTCGCTCTGGTATGACCCCGGAGGCAATTAAAGAACTCATTAACCAACGAGTGGCGGAGGCGTTGGCTTCTTATGAGGCAAACCGTGCTGCTGAACTTGCTGTTAAAAGTCAAAGCCAGAATGAAGATGATGATGAAAATAGGAACGTTGGGGGAAATGGAAATGGAAATGGCAGGGGAAATGGAGACGAAAATGGTGGAGGAAATGGAAACGGAAATAGAGGAGGCAATGGGAATGGAAATCCTAATAGGAATGATAGAGGTGCTATGTCTGTCATCCGTAAGTGTACTTACCATGAATTCGTGAAGTGTCAACCACTCAATCTCAAAGGAATTGAAGGAGTTGTCGAGTTAAGAAGATGGTTTGAGAATATGGAGACAGTATTTCACATCAGCAATTGTCTAGAGAGATACCAAGTTAAGTATGCTACGTGCACCTTGTTGAATAGTGCATTAACTTGGTGGAACGCACACAAGAGAACAACTGGAGCCGATGCTGCATTTGCCATGTCATGGAGAGAGCTTATGAAGCTAATGACTGAGGTGTATTGCCCAAGAAATGAAACTCCGAAAATGGAATCCGAGCTATGGAACTTAACCGTGAGGAATAATAAGTTTGCTGCTTATACCCAGAGATTTCAAGAACTTACTATGATGTGCACCAAGATGGTCCCCGAGGAGGAGGATCGAGTTGAGAAATTCATTGGAGGTCTCCCCAATAACATCCAAGGGACTGTAATTGCGGCTGAGCCCACGAGAGTACAAAATCTTATCCGTATTGCTAACAATTTAATGGATCAAAAGTTAAAGGGTTATGCTATGAAAAATGCTGAGAACAAAAGCAGGTTTGATAGCCACCAGAAGGACAACCATGTGCAACAACCCCCGTATAAGAGTCAGAATGTTGGTGGGCATGGTGTGGCAAGAGCCTACACGGCTGGTAGCAATGAGAAAAAGGGATATGCCGGGCCTTTGCCTTACTACAACAAATGTAAGCTATATCGTGAAGGGCCATGTACTGTGAAATGCAAGAAGTGCAACAAGGTCGGGCATATGACCAGGGATTGTATGAACATTATTGCTACCACAGCTACTCAAAGAGACCTAGTAGTGAATCAGAGGGTTCCAACTTGTTTTGAGTGTGGAAGGCAGGGACACTACAGGAATGAGTGTCCCAAGTTGAAGAATCAGACACATAAAAACAAAGTTAGGAAAAAGACTGATGAAGCTAGAGGGAAGGCATATATGCTGGGAGGAGGAGAAGCTAACCCTGATACCAACGTTGTCATGGGTACATTTCTTCTCAACAATCACTATGGTTCTATGTTATTTGATTCAGGCGCTGATAGGAGTTTCGTGTCGTCTACCTTTAGTGCTTTACTCGATGTTACCCCCTCTACGTTAGACGTTAGTTATTCTGTCAAATTAGTTGACAGAAGGGTTGCAGAAACAGATACTGTGCTTAGAGGCTGTACATTAGGATTGTTAGGTCACACATTCAACATAGACCTAATGCCCATAGAACTTGGTAGTTTTGACGTCATCATCGGCATGAATTGGTTAGCGAACCATCATACGGTAATCGTTTGTGATGAGAAGATTGTGCAGATTCCCTATGGGGATGAAGTTTTGATAGTCCAAGGTAATAGAAGTGGCAAGGAGAAGAAGTCGAAGTTGAGCATTATATCGTGCACCAAAACTCAGAAATATATTAAGAAGGGTTGCCAAATTTTTCTGGCACAAGTTACGAAGAAGGAAACCAAAGACAAGTCGGAGGAGAAGCAACTTGAGGACGTGCCTATCATGCAGAACTTTTCGGAAGTCTTTCTAGAATACTTGCCTAGATTACCACCGACTCACCATGTTGAATTCCAAATCGACTTAGTCCCTGGTGCTGCACCTGTGGCACGAGCCTTGTATAGATTAGCACCGTTAGAATTACAAGAGTTGTCTACTCAGCTGCAAGAACTTTCTGACAAAGGGTTCATAAGACCAAGTTCCTCACCCTGGGGAGCCCCGGTCTTATTTGTCAAAAAGAAAGATAGATCTTTTCAGATGTGTATCGACTAACGTAAACTAAACAAACTTACTGTGAAGAACCGATACCCACTTTCGAGAATCGATGACTTGTTTGATCAGTTGCAAGGGTCATGAGTCTACTCTAAGATCGACTCGAGATCTGGTTATCACCAACTCAGAGTTCGGGAGGAAGACATTCCAAAGATAGCATTTAAAACACGCTACGGTCACTATGAGTTTCAAGTGATGTCGTTTGGACTGACCAACGCACCGGCGGTATTCATGGATCTGATGAATCAGGTGTGCAAGCCATATCTAGATAAATTCGTAATATTTTCATTGATGACATTTTGATCTACTCTAAGAATAAGAAGGAGCACGAAAAGCACCTTAGGTTAATCTTGAGATTACTTAAGAAGGAGGAGTTGTACGCCAAGTTTTCAAAGTGCGAATTTTGGCTTTTAAAGGTACAATTTCTCGGTTATGTGATTGATAGTGATGGCATTCACGTGGACCCATCTAAGATAGAGTCAATCAAGGATTGGCCGTCGCCCAAGACTCTGACAAAAATTTGTTAATTTCTAGGTCTTGCTGGCCATTACCGATGATTTATTAAAGGTTTCTCAAAAATTGCCAAGCCTATGACGAAGCTGACTCAAAAGAGCGTGAAGTTTGATTGGAGTGAAAAGGCAGAAGCTGCATTTCAGCTGTTGAAGAGAAAATTGTATAGTGCACTAATTTTGGTTACCCGAATGTAGTGAAAACTTCGTGGTTTACTATGATGCTTCTCACAAAGGGTTAGGCGCAGTTTTGATGCAAAGGGAAAAGGTCATAGCCTACGCGTCATGCCAACTCAAGATTCATGAGAAGAATTACACTACACATGACTTAGAACTTGAAGCTGTAGTGTTTGCTCTCAAAATGTGGAGACATTATTTGTATGACACGAAGTGCATTGTGTTTACTGATCATAAGAGTTTCCAGCATATTCTTGATCAAAAGGAGTTGAACATAAGACAACGCCGATGGTTGGAACTTTTAAGTGACTACGACTGCGAAATTCATTATCATCCGGGGAAGGCGAACATGGTGGCTGATGCGCTAAGTCGTAAAGAAAGGATTAAGCCACTACGAGTTCGAGCCCTAGTTATGACTATTGGTTTAAATCTTCCTAAGAGAATGTTAAATGCTTAAGCTGAGGCAAGGAAAGAGGAGAATTATGGAACTAAAGATTTGTGTGGTATGATTAAGAAGCTCAAACCCCATGCTGATGGAACGTTATGTTTAAGGAATAGGAGTTGGATACCCTGTTATGGTCACTTAAGAGCTTTGATAATGCACGATTCGCATAAGTCAAAGTATTCGATCCATCCTGGATCAGATAAGATGTACCAAGACCTAAAGAAATTGTATTGGTGGCCCTATATGAAAGCCGAGATTGCCACCTACGTTAGTAAGTGTCTGACCTGTGCCAAGGTCAAGGACGAATACCAAAAACCCATCTGGTATGTTGTTCCACCAATAACCCGGTGTTGGAAATGGAAAACATTGCACAATGTATTTCGTTACTAAATTGCAAAAAGCGTCGACTGGCCAAGACATAATTTTGGTAATTGTTGACCGCCTTACTAAATCTGCTCATTTTATTACCAATGAGGGAAATGACTCAATGGAAAAAGTTTAGACTAACAATACTTGAAGAAGTGGTCACGCAGGCATGGTGTGCTCTTTCGATCATTTCTGATCGGGATGGTATGGGGGGGGGGGGGGGGGGGGGGGGGGGGTAGTTCACAATCTCTTCTAGTAATCGCTTCAGAAAGCTCTAGGTACTCTCAATTGGATATGAGTACAGCTTATCACCCTCAGACCGATGGTCAAAGTGAAAGGACCATCCAAACCTTAGAAGACATGTTGCGTGCTTGTGTGATCGATTTTGGAAAAAGTTAGGATAGGCATCTACCCTTGGTAGAATTTTCGTACAACAATAGTTATCACACGAGTATCAAGGCTGCACCATTCGAAGCACTGTACGGTCGTAAGTGCCGATCGCCTGTCTGTTGGGCTGAGGTTGGAGATGCTCAGCTCACTGGCCCAGAAATCGTTCACAAGACTACAAAGAAGATCATCCAAATCAAGAAACGTATTCAAGCTGCACGTGATAGACAGAAGAGCTACGCCGATAGGAGACGTAAGCCATTGGAGTTTCAAGTTGGAGATAAGGTTATGTTGAAGGTATCGCCATGGAAAGGGGTGATACGTTTCGGCAAACGGGGGAAGCTGAACCCTCGTTATATTGGACCTTTCAAGGTACTTGCTAAAGTTGGAACAGTCGCTTACCGACTTGAACTCCCAGATCAACTAAGTCGTGTCCATAGTACTTTTCACGTTTCCAATCTAAAAAAGTGTCTTTCCGATGAACCGCTAGCTATTTCGCAGGACAAAATTCAGATTGATGACAAGCTTAATTTCATCGAGGAACCGGTTGAAATCATGGATCAGGAAGTCAAACGTTTGAAACAAAGCCGTATCCCAATTGTGAACGTCTGTTGGAATTCTAGGCGAGGTCCAGAATTCACATGGGAGCGCGAAGACCAAATGAAGAAAAAGTACCCTCATCTTTTTGCTAACCCTACATCTACGTCTAAAGTTACGTCTTAAGCTTTAAGGACAAATATCTTTTAACATAGGAATAATGTCACACCCCATATATTTTAGGTCAATATTTTTGTTAATACAAATAATGTCTAAAAACGTTAATTATATTTTTCGACCTCTCAACGTTTTGATAATAACAAAATGTAAAAACGTTTACAATAAAAATAAACGTTTACAAATCATCAAATGTAAAATTCCATTTCTAAGATTAATGATCACTTAAGGTATGAACAAACAAAATAATTAAGCATGATTAGTGATCAAGAAAATATTTTTTTCGTAATCCTCACTTTTAATTCTACAAAAGTATTTTCTCAAAAATACATTTACAAAATATTTTCTAATTAAAAGAAAAGTTTTATTAAAAACTTAAAATTTGAAACTCAAATTTCCCACCTAAAATGAAAGGTTCCATAACAGATACAACCTTCATCACAAAAACACAAACAAGGGAGCGGAGTCTAGTGGCGGCCCCCTTATAGGCCTGGCGGCCCCCCTTATATATAAGGGACCGCCAGGACTGCCACTAGATGACCGTTGGGATTCCCTGCCTATAAATACTGCTCCATTCCCAGTAGAAAAATATTCCTCTTTGCATGAATTTTATCAGTGTTTTCTTTCTCTCTCTAAACCTTCTTTCTCTCACTAAAACTCTTGATCACTAACATACTTAGATCTTGTTTCAAGTGATCTAATCTCTTCTTCTCATCTCTTCCCTCTCATTCAAGTGCAAGAGAAGAACACTCGTATTCGTCAAGAAACGAAGTGTTAATTAGTGATCTCTCCTCTTTTCTTCTAAGTACCAAACCTCTATTGTATTTATCTTGTGTATTTGTGTGATTCGGATATTGTGTAGATCCGATAGTGTAGATCTTGTGAGTGTGTATATCTTGTGAAGTGGTAGATTGGTTCTAGCTAAGATTAGGACTCGACATTTAGCTTAGTGTCGGAAAATAACGTAAGCGACGTGTAAACGGTTTTCTCCGCCTAAAGGGAGCTTGTTGACATAGTGAAATCTCGAGTCAGATACTCGGGGAGTGGAGTAGGGCGAAGAGGTGCTTCGTAGCCGAACCACTATAAAATCTTGGTGTCTTGGTTTGGTTGTTTCTTTCCTTATCTCTTTACATTATTATTGTTGTTATCTAGTTTTAGTTTAGATAGTTATTGCTTGTTCATATTGTGATTTGATTGAACATATAACTCGGATCTATACATTTTTGAAAGTAAACTTTTAAACCGTAAAACAAACGTGTAAACTATTCAACCCCCCTTCTAGTTTCCACAATTGGTATCAGGAGCAAGGTCACTCAAGATTTTTAAAATATACTGTATTTTAAAGCTTGGATCGATCTATGGATTCCGACAAATATCTAGAAGGGCAATCTATGCAAAGACCACCACTCTTTGAAAGCGATAGTTTTATTTATTGGAAAAATAGATTCGAGACATATGTTAAATCAAAAGATCTAGATCTTTGGCATGTTATTACCAATGGTGATTTTCAACCTATTGTACAAAATCCAAAAACCAAATTATATGAGGTTATCCCTTTTGAAAAACAAACCGATGATCTCAAAAAGAGACTTGCGAAAAATAAGGAAGTAAAAATGGTTATTTACAATGCTTTGCCAAGAAAAGAATATGAAATAATTTTCATGTGTAACACGGCAAAAGAAATTTGGGAAACTTTGTTAATTGGTTTGTTGGGGTTTGTTTTTGGTTGTGGGGTTTTTTGGTTGGGTTTTTTGTGGTTGGGGTGGGTTGTTTTGTGGTTTTTTGTTTTGGTGGGTGTTGGTGTGGTTGGGGTTGTGGGTGTTTGTGGGTTGGGTTTGTTGGGTGTTTTGTTTTTTTTTTTTTTTTGTTGTTTTTTTTTGGGTTTTTTTTTTTTTTTTTGGTTGTTTTTTTTTTGGTGTTTTTGTTTGTTTTTTTTTTTTTTTGTTTTTTTTTGTGTTTGTATTTTTTTTATTATAGAAATATTTTTTGTTTTTTTTTGAATTTGATTATGTTATTGTTTTTTTTTGTTTTTTTTTTTTATTTTGATTTTTAATTTAAAAATAATATAATTATAAATATAAAAAAAAAAATATAAACTCCACCATATAAAAATTCCCCCCACCTATAACCCCCACCAACTTTTATCGCTCCTTTTTCTTTTTATGAATTTTATCTTTGTAGAAACATCCATTTTAAATTTAATTAAAAATAATAAGTATATAAAAAAAACATAGTCATAAAAAAAGAAAATATTTGAAGTATAAACAACATTTGTAAAAACTTTGAAAAAATTTCCAGTTAAGAGAGAACAAAAATAACTTGAATCATTCAACCAAGCATAATGCAAAAAATGTTCAAACATCATTATCACAAATCTAAAAAATGTCATATATACTAAAAATAACTAATGTAAAAGTTTAATATCACAAAAACGTAATAACATTAGTTATTACAAAACGTTGAGAGTCGAAAAATATAAATAACATTTTTTGACATTAATTTGGTATTAACAATCTCCCCTCTAAAATGATGAAACAAATAAAACTCATTTTGTAAATACAATTAATAGTATACACATTATTAATTATTTTTGTTCTATTTATATCCCCCTTTTGGTCGAATTCAAAAAGGATGATCGTACGAGTTGTTGTAGTACATAAAGAAATCGACGATATCAAGATTCCCCCTAGATTATGCTCCCCCCGATGTCGTGGCACCAAGGATCGATCTCACTAAATTTGATTGCTACACAACAAAGATTAGAGGTATCAAGTCAAGACAAATATCATTTAAGCAATACATAGATTTAAGTCACTCAAATAGAGTTTCATCAACAATCAAGTAACACATACAATAGAAAATGCAACTAATACATTATACAACCTAGAAATAAAACTAATCAAATACGAACATTGAACAAAATTCAAAACAATATATGTATGAAGCTTACTATATTAAATAGATTATCATAGAGCATAATAAAGCATAGCTCTACACTAGTAAACTTAAAAAGTAGAATAAGCCATAAACAAAAGATGAAAGGGTCAATTAATTTAAGGTAAAAATAATCTAGTATGAGAGTGCTCAATTATGGTGAGGAGGTTGTTATTGAGGATGGAAATTGAGTGGAAGGACCAATGGTGAGAGATTTAATACGATTAAGGTCATCTTTTAATGTATCAAATAGATATCGGGTATCCAAGCAACAATGACAAAATTCGGAATGAAAGTTTACTTGATCTAAAGAGGGTGGAGGGATATATGGTGAGGTAGGAGGTGAAGGATTTGTAGCTTTAATTGATTGTTGTAGATTAATCTCAAGGAGATTAGACAAGTGATGAAGTTCATGTGCAATTTGGTTTTGAGTTGGATTTTGAGGAGGTGAAGAAGATGAAAGAGAGTTTTGTTGTTATAGAAGAGGTAGGTAGAGACCTATATGGTTGAGGATAAGGGTGTATGGTGGACAGATTATGACTTTGTCTCCAAGTTAAGGAGATGGCCTTTTATGTATTTATTATGAGAAATACGAAGGATTATTGCTAGAGTAGTGACATTAGTAGACTTTGAGAGAATGATGGAGAAAATTTAAAATGAGAAAACATGATGTTTATAAAGAAGATTTTGGAAAGGCATGGTGGTAGAAGAATAAAGATTCAAAAGTGTTTGGGTTTAGAAAGAAAGATTGGCTGGACTAATGGGAATAGGGTCAAAGTAGCAATAAAGAGGAGACCAAGAGGAAATTCGTGTGTTCTCAAAGGGCTGTCCCCTTAATTAGTGGTGGTCCCATTTATGTTACCTCTTCACTTGAAAAGAACTTGCCCTCGAGTTCTCACTACTGTCAACCAACGGGCGAACGAACAATGTCTTCATATCCGACGGTGGTGTACCGTTGGGAAGAATAGCTATGTTCTTTCCAAACCAGTTAAACATATAAGATTTTTCTTACCCCTATGTATTTCAACCATGTCATGTTGCCACGGTCTTCTTGACAAAACAGGACTAGCACCTAAATCTACAACATCACAAGACACCACATTACGATAAGAACTTTCAAATGAAATTGGGATTTTGCGACCTTGTGACCTTTTTTTATCCAACCTAACTTTTACGAATTATGATGTTGTTCAGTTGGAAACTTCACGGCCTTCACAAGCTCTTTGGAATCTATGTGTTCATAACTTCCTCCATCAATGATCAACGAGCAAACTTGTCTTCAATCACAAACTTAGCTTTAGAAATCTTATTCCATTGTCAAAAAAAATTATCTTTGTTGCGAAAAAGGAGGTTACACCATCAAGTTCACAATGTTGCCTACAATTTAAGCAAAATTATCCATATGTTTCAACTCATCACCAAAATTAATTTTCGTGCCACCTTTATGATTTTCCCCAATATAAGCATTCATTTTCCTGTTAGGACAGTCATTCGACATACCACCCAATAAACTACACCTAAATCACTTAGGAGGTATAGACTTGCCATACGGATTCGAATCCGTCTCCTTAGCAGTTACTAGTTTTTCACCCCAATTCCACTAGCCACAAATAGAGAAGTCAAACTTGAAGAGATATTAGTTCCAACATTTAATTAAGTTTGATTAAATTGGTTTACCGTAGTAGAACTCAACTTCTCTTCCAATGTGTCTTCAAATTTTCAAGCGTTTGAACATTGATGTCTCTACCTTCATAGCTAAATTTTGAGCTTGATCATCTGTCTAAATTGACAACAAAGTTAACTCCTCTTAGATTGATTAACGCTAATCCATTTTAATCTCTTAGCACGCTCAATTGTTCTTTAGATTCTGCAAGTTAACCTAGCTTTGTAACATCAAGAAACTCACTAACGCATTATTAATTAACCCACATCCAGATTGACCAACTAATGCAAGGGTACGAAGAGAATTGTGGGATAACCCCTAAAAAACAAAGGGTAACCATAATTTAAGGGAACGAGGATAAAACTTTAAATAGTATAAAAACTGTTAGCCTCAAAATATGAGTCGAACAAGGAAGTTTCGTTCATTCAGTCAAGAAGACTCGGTCTTTTATTATTACATGTTGTAATAGGCTAGTTAAGGATAATAGGCTCTTTATGTAAGCTAATATTGTATGCGTTGTCGGCTTTGGCCCAACCAAAACCTGAGCCCGAGTACACGTTTATACTTACCTAGGCATTTCTAGAAGTATAAGACCCGGCTCTACTAGTGGGAGAGGGTTGGTTGTTTTTATTTGTTTCACATACACTTGTTAAGCAATCCAGCCATCCTTTCTTTTCTCTCTTATTTTTTTTCTTCCTTCTCTACTAGTTTCTTCATTCTTCCTCCTTATTTCTTATTGTGATTCAGATAACATGGTGAAGTGAATACGGGTTCCTACAATTGGTATCACTCGCCTTTAGTGGGTTTTTTGTTTTGTTATGGTAATTTAAGCTTATTGGATACGGCTTATTTGTTGGCTTAGAGGGAATCGGCTTATTTTTATTGGCTTATTAGGTTAAAAAGCGTAAACCTTCTAATTTAAGAAACACCTAAGTGGCAAATTTTCAATAAACTAGTTTGTAGCTTTTGAGGTGCAACAATTCTTATCATAAAGCTCTTTATGTTATCTGCGTCATGGCTTAGTTTCTAAGTAACAATAGATTTTAGCTTATTTGGTATTAAAAAGCTTTTCACTTTCGTATGTAAAACTGTTAGAGCTTATTAGTGTTAAGTTTTTCATGGTTATTAGCTTTTTAGATAGCTTCTTAAGGCTTAATATAGCTTATTTAGTTTCGAAACATTTTCTAGCTTATTTTGGTTAAACGTAAGTTCTTAAAAAAAGCACAAAACTTTCTTTACAACTTATCTTGCAGCTTATTGGTAAACATTTTTGTAGCTTATTCATTGTGAAAAAGCTTATTTTCTGGGTTTATAACTATATTCATCCCCGCGGTTTACCAATAGGACAGAACAAGGACATATTTTGCTTTTTGGCTATCAGACAAGATTTTCAGAAAGTACAAGTGGTTTATCTCCATTTAAATCGCGGTTACAACGGTTTATATGGAAGTGACGGCGGTTTATAGGGTCTATCGTAGTTTAAGCTCAATTCGGCGATTTAAATAGGTTTTAAAAGGTGACAATGCGGTTTAGCTTAATTAAATCGTAATCTAGAGTTTCTTTCTAGGATTTATAGGGTTTTTAAAGCGATTTTTATATCATGATTAATTGAAGTTTAAGTTTGATTTCACTGCGGGTTACGGTTGATCTCCTTCAGTTTACAGGTTTGAATATCACCGCGGTTTAACAGGGAATTACTCGCAGTTTAAGGTTATTATAAACCGCGGTTTAAGGTCTCATTTCGGCGGTTTAAGTAAAGGATAAATCGTAGTTTAGGTATTCTTTTTCACTGAGGTTTAAGGTTGGGGAAGAAGGCGGTTTCATTCTTCCTCCTTATTTCTTATTGTGATTCAGATAACATGGTGAAGTGAATACGGGTTCCTACAATTGGTATCACTCGCCTTTAGTGGGTTTTTTGTTTTGTTATGGTAATTTAAGCTTATTGGATACGGCTTATTTGTGGCTTAAGAGGAATCAGCTTATTTTTTACTTGCTTATTAGTTTAAAAAAGCCGTAACCTTCTAATACGAACACCTAAGTAGCAAATTTTCAAAACTAGTTTGTAGCTTATTTGAGGTGCAAACAACTTATCATAAAGCTCTTTATAGCTTATTGAAGTCACGGCTTAGTTTCTAAGTAACAATAGATTTTAGCTTATTTGGTATTAAAAAGCTTTTCACTTTCGTATGTAAAACTGTTAGAGCTTATTAGTGTTAAGTTTTTCATGGTTATTAGCTTTTTAGATAGCTTCTTAAGGCTTAATATAGCTTATTTAGTTTCGAAACATTTTCTAGCTTATTTTGGTTAAACGTAAGTTCTAAAAAAAGGACAAAAGTTTCTTTACAACTTATCTTGCAGCTTATTGGTAAACATTTTTGTAGCTTATTCATTGTGAAAAAGCTTATTTTCTGGGTTTATAACTATATTCATCCCCGCGGTTTACCAATAGGACAGAACAAGGACATATTTTGCTTTTTGGCTAACATGCAAGATTTTTAGAAAGTACAAGTGGTTTATCTCCATTTAAATCGCGGTTACAACGATTTATATGAAAGTGACGGCGGTTTATAGGGTCTACCGTAGTTTAAGCTCAATTCGGCGATTTTATAGGTTTAAAAGGTGACAAGCGGTTTAAGCTTAACTTAAATCATAATCTAAAGTCTTTCTAACGTCATCTCCATGCATAAAAAACGTGCTTAACTTAGTACATGAATCAATTCATATAATATTAAGTGGAAATAGAGATGACAATACTACATAGTTGATGCATGTACTACAGCTAAGGAAATATGGATAGTCATTGAAAGATTGCAGCAGGGTGAGTCACTTAACAAACAAGATGATAAGTATAATCTTTTTTGGGAGTTTGGTAAGTTTACTTTAAGAGACGGGGAATCATTTTAGTCGTACTATTCAAGGTTCTACAAGATGATGAATGAAATGATCGGAAATAAGTTAGAAGTTGCTACTATGCAAGTTAATGTTCAGTTTCTACAATAACTTCAGCCAAAATGGTCAAGATGTGTGACGGTTGTCAAGTAAACTACAGATTTGCACAAAGAATCATATCACAAGCTCGTCATAATTAAGTCAATGAAATCCGTACAGAAAAATTAGCCAGGAATGCAATCCACTCGTACTTGTTGTTGTTACTCAACAGTATCCAGATAACCATTATCAAGCACCAAAACCTCACAAAACCTATGCATCATCATCAAAACACACACCATCAACCAGATGTCATGCTCCTACCAGAAACAAAGGCAAAGAGATAGCTAAACTAATTACACCTCCTTCTGAGTCAGCATCTGAAGAAGAAGACATTGATCCAGAACAGGCTCAGAGAGATAAGGATATGCAAAAAAACTTGGCACTCATTGCGAAATACATCAAAAACATCTACATACCTACCAACAACAACCTCATAACTTCATCAAACACTAGGAACAAGAATGTGGATACTTCTCCAAGAACCAGGAATAACAGTCAGGCTGGGAAGTTTATGAATCAGAGGACAATAACAATTATTGGGGCTAGGGAAACTGTAGGTAATCAGGTAGTTCAGTGGTCTATGATACATTGTTTCAATTGCAAGAGGTTTGGTTATTTTTCTAAGGAGTGCAAGTAACCGAAAACAGGAAAAAGATTATGCTTATCATAATGAGAAGATGATGTTGTGCAAGCAGGAAGAAAAAGGTATGCCGATAAGTGCAGAGCAGGATGAATGGCTACATGACACTGATGAAGAGCCAGATAAACAAGAATTAGAAGCACATTATATGTACATGGAAAAGATTCAGGAGGTCTTAACTGCAGATTCCGGACCCACCTATGATGCTGAACCACTTGAACATGTATAATCCAATAATGACTATAATGTGTTTGCCACTGAAAGACAGCATTCTAAGCAAACTTAATCCATTAATGACACATATGTGGTGGAAACGGTTGATATGTCATTCCTAATTCATCAGATATGTGTGATAATGAAGAAGAGGATGACCATTATGCTGATGATCATGAAGATGAGCGTGTCGCACTTGCTAACTTAAATGCAAATTTAAAACTTGGTACTAATGAAAACAAAAAGATTCAAAAGCATTTAAGGAAACCAAACGCTACACTCACGCATGAACTGAATGAGTGCAAATCTGCTCTTGAGGAGTCAAATGACATTCAAGATAGATGCAGAAGTGCACTTCATGATCGAGAGATTGAGCTTGAGAAGTACAAAAAGTTTAAAAATTGTCAACTTGAAAAAGAAGAGGTCGAACGTAAATTGAAAGAAACTCTTGGTCTATTAGCTTAGCAGAAACTTCAATAAGATAAAGCTTTAAAAACACAAGCTTATGAAACTTTTTAATTTAAAGAGAAAAACGTTGAGTTAGTACACTAGAATTCCTTAGAACATACGATATATGACCTTCTTCGGAAAGAAAAAGAACAAATGAAAAAGGATTTCAAAATAAGTTAAGATAAAGACATTGAAAAATTGATTGCCTTGGAAAACCAAGTAAAGTTTTTGAACAACATTGTTTATAAAACCAATCAATCTGTTCAAACCATTCATATGCTAGCTCCTAATCCGAGTTAATTATAATGGTCGAGCAAGTTTTGTAAATCCTAAGTACCTCAAGAAAGCTTAATTTTGTATAAGGTGTCATACAATAAAGATGATCTTGCGAACATATTTGCACCTAACTGTGATGAGACTCTTATTCTTGAGAAAAAGAGTAGATCAAAATTAGATAAAGAGAATATTAAACATTATGACTACACATATGAAAACAATCTTTATGAACTCTTTACTCCTCAAACACAGAAATCTCTTGATCAATTATATTTTGCCAATCAAATTAGAAAGAAAATGTGGAGAAAATCTTCTATGAAATACAAACCTAATATTGTGAAAAACATAGGATTTTTCCCTACTCAAGCTTCTTTAAGTAAGAGTAGACATGCATTTAATGTAGTTCAACACAACACAACTAATTTCAAAATAATTGTTGACTTGGATTAGTAAAATCGTTTAGATAACAGACTGAACAAACCAATTACTAATGAGATAACTGTGCTTGTGAAAAATCTTTTAATGCCTCTCGCGATAAAGACAAAAGCAAATGTAAATGAATTTAAAAGAGCTTTTAAACAAGAAATGTTTGAAGATATTGAGTACGTTCAATCACTTGAAAATGAGGTTGACGAACTTGAATCTGAACAAGCTGATTTTTCAAATGAATATGATCTACTCCTCCAAGAATTTGTTTCAAAAGATATCATGTGTGCTATTCTTTTTTTATAATCTTGTGATGAATATTATGAGATGGCATGAAACTATTTGGAAGCAATAGCAAAATGTGAATGTCTTGAAAATGAGCTTTTAAAACGAAATAAAAATGTCAGAAACAAATCGTTTAATGAACTGACAAAAAAGTTTGTTGAACTTGAAAAACATTGTATTTCTCTCGAACTGTCTTTGCAACACAGAAATGAATGCTTTTAAAATAACACACCATGTAAAAATCAGGATGCTCTTGAATTTCCTGAATTTTTTGAAATAAACGAATTAAAAGCTCAACTTCAAGACAAGAACATGATAATAAGTGAGTTAAAGAAACTCATTGCAAGTTGAAAGGAAAATCTGTGGATACTAAGTTTGAAAAACTATCCGTTGTTAGACTACCAAATGCGTTTAAATTTTAAAAACCATTAGTCTTGGGAAAACAGTCTCCTTTCTCAAATTCTTCATTTTCAAAATCTAGGTTTACTCCCACGAATAATGTGAACCAGAATTTATCAAAACCAGTCACTCCACAGAATTTGCATCAAAATGAAAAACAAGTTAAAAGAAACACAAATGTGATTAAACCATGAATGTATCGATTAGACACTAGGCCTACACAAACTAGAACACCTTAGTTGCCTCGGACTTTTAGGAATACTAATCCTCACGTGTCTACTTCTACAGAAGTAATTCACAGAACTAGTGTTAGCAGACCACAACATAGGAGCACTCAAATGAAAGATAAGGTCGTGCAAAACAATAGTCAATTGAAGATTAAGTAGAACGAGGTAGAAGACCACCATAGGATTTTTTGAGTTTTTAATAAAACAAAGTCTGTAACTGCGTGTAATGATAGTATAAAGTCCAGACTTTCGAATGTTAAAGTTGTTTGTATAACTTGTGGCAAATGTGTGTTTAATTCGAATCATGATGCTTGTGTTTCTATGTTTATCAATGACGTGAATGCTAGAACTAAGAAGCCTCAAGTAGTGCCTATTAGTGCTAGAACCCAAAAGATAAATGAACCAATCTATTGCAACACCCCATAAGAAAATAGTTGCTTTAGAATCTACTATCCAGAAATCCAGGAGTTACTTTAGGATGCTATATGAGAACACTAGTAAGACATGGACTTGGTGGATTGAAAAACAATGTCCATCACGATATAAATGGATGCCTAAGACCAAAAAGAAATGGGTGCCTAAAATTATGACAGAAAATGTCTCATCGAGTATTAGTCCCACTATAGATATTGCATCTAGGATAACTAATGTCTCAACACCCACAAATGATTTAGGATTTAATCTATCAAATGTACCATCGTCTTCTAAATCTTTTGCATATCGTACAAATCATCCTATTCATCGTAGACTCTCGATGAACAAAGCACATAACGAGAAACCTCAAGTTGCTGTGTAATTTTGTGGAAAAATATCTAGGTACAATGCGGTTCGGCAATGATCAACTTGCACCTATTCTTGGATACGGGGATTTGGTTCAAGGAAATGTCACGATCAAGACGGTTTATGTAACACCCCCAAAATACGACGCGCAACGGAATACAACCTTTGGGGTCCTACATCACGATACAATCACTCAAGTCATAACAAACAACTATAAAAGAGATTTTGTTAAATAAATTTCATTTATTTCGTTTGAAAAGAATCAGAGTACAAAGGTCCCAAAACTATCGTATAAAATTTATTTTTACAAGTCACATCACGACTTCATTTCTAAAATATTTTTATCATTTATTGACACTAGTTCACCGAGACACCGTCCTTGATATCAGTGTTCCGTCTCATCCGAGCCATCTTCAATACTTAAACCTGAGATACATGCTTAAAAAACTTCAACAAAACGTTGAGTGAATTCATAGAGTTTACAAATAACAGTTAGAATGCACATTTGGTTCAACAAAACATATAACATTGCTGGTAAGAGAAGTTATAAAAATAATGATTTCCAACTAAATGAGCCCATGTACCGAAACTTAACACATTCATCCCGTAGGATAAAATAATGTCCGAGAAGTATGCCACTTCTCCTAATACTAACTACAAAATATCCGTTACAGGGTGCTCACAAACTGATTCAAACCCCGGACAGGGTTGTCAAACCCAGTAGATCTATTTAATGCATTAGCGTTCACCTGCAACTAGGCAACTAACGGTCACACGGTAAAAGGTATATGCTCAATAGTGAATGGAATCATATTTAGTATCAAAACATATTGCGTTCTCATTTTAATAAAACAACAAGTATCCCCCTCGTGGGTTAAAAACATTTAAAACACTTAAAAGTGAGGCTATGAACTCACATTGATCGAAGCCGAAGATCAAATAACCGAAACAATCACGAACTACTCGACAACGAGCTCAACCGCGACCTATAATTTATGTCGCTCGATAACTATACAATAAAGTACGATCGAATAGTGCGTATACCGCAATTATTAAAACTATATAGATATACATACACATGTGATGAGAAATCCACTTGCGCGTCCTAGATCCTAAACTTCACGTAATTGAGTTACGATCATTCTTTCATTTAATTTATACGCCGCTTAATCGAAAACATTCTATTTTCGGAAACTTTCCATTTTTAGAAAGTTGTTATTTTCGAAAAGTCGCAATTTTTAGTAAGTCTCTTCTTCTAATTATGTTTATAATAATATTTATTTATCTCATCACACATTCGACATTCAATTTGGTTATTAATTACTCATATATGGATTATGTCCCGTTCGTTTACGAAAAGTTACTATTTTTAGAATTATATTCATTTATGAAAGTTATTAAGTCTAAATTGTTATAGTCGTAAAAATAATAGCGTTCATTATTTTTATAAACATTCAATAAGTCTTGTATTAACCCGTTGACTTTTTAAAGTCAACGTTGGACTTTATTTAACTTTGACTTTAAGTATATATATATTACTAGATCTGACCCGCTCAAAACGACCCGTTATATCACATTTTCACGACTCGGACTCTAAAGAGATTTTATGCAAAACGACATTCCGGACAACTTTTTATGTTTAGCCGAGACCCGAAACTCGACAGAAAATGACTTAAATCCCCCTGCAAGTTTCTGCAGGAACTATGACATTTTTAGTAAAAATGCAGAATTTGACCTTGGGCTTTGACCCACTATTACTCGATTTTAAAACTAGCAAGCTTCGCGGCAAAGTAAAACGTCATTTCGAGCAACTTTCTAGTTTCGCCAGAAGGCCGAAACGGATCCGAAAGTGCTCAAATTGGATGTTTTTGAATCTGCCAGGGGGCGTTATATAAATTTTGTCAGCAAATATAATATTATTTGCAAATAGCTATTTGGAATTTTTTCCTAGTTTTCAATAAAATCTTGTTTTCGCCGTAAACTTCTTCGTTATTTAGTGAGTTACGGGGCGTTCGAATTACCGAAAAAAAATACGCTCGTAAAAAAAAAAAACCATCTACCATAATTTTTCTTAAACCCAAAAAATCAAAATTTTTACAAAAAATCTCAAACCTAAACGCGCGCTTTGTTTTTGCTCCGGAATTTTATTTACTTTCAAAAATAGCGCGCAACACCTTTTTTTCGACTAAATATTCATTTCTTTACAACATATTCCATATATTCCTAAACATGTTATTTACCTTGTTTCTAATCAAACAAAAAAGAATAATCTAAACTAAAACGACGAACGGAAAATCCCTTAGGTTTTCATCACATTGCAACGATTAAAAATTAAATAAAAAAACCCAATATACGAAAAAATGGGAAAACAAAACGAAAATAATAAGAGAATTGTCCACAATGCTTAATAGCAAGATCGGGGAACAAATGGAAAATATTTAATTCTCGTTTCCCTTCCTTTTCTAGCCGGTAGCCTCGGAAACCCAACCAATCAACCAAAACAAAATACTTTTTTTTATTTTTAAAAATCAAAAGCTTCCAATAAACAACTTTCTATCTCTTTTTACTACCATCGGTTTTCAACCGAAAATTGGTTAATAAAAAAAAACCCGAAAAATCTATAACCCCCAATAAACAAAAAATATTCTATGGCCAGTGTTATATATTTTTGGTGGAAAAAAAAAACGTAAGGGAAATGACGAGGGGGATTAAGAAATATAAGGGTGATCGGATTGCAATGTATTTTTTTCGGGCGGCGGGGACCACGGGGGTAACCGGCGGTGGGTCCGGGGGGGTGGAGAGATAAATAAATTAATTGGTGTGTGTGTTTTTAGTTAAAACTAGGAAAACATGTGTATGTAATAAAATAATGATAGATAGAAGTTGGGTGAGCAATGTGTGGGCAATCTGGATATATATAGTGTAGCACTTTGGTCACTTGACACAAATAATCCTTCCCTCTTTTCCTTATTTGATTTTTGACACATAAATGTTTGTCTTAAATAAAAACCGACAACCATGGCTCGAGATTACACTTTCGTGACTAAATTTATTCCCGTCATACTTAATTTGGTTTAAAACTTTTAATAAAATATTAACTCACATCAAAATAAAGTTTTGACTCGGTTTCGACTAACTCGGGACGAGGATGATAAAATACAAATTATCATAAAAATAACAGCGAAGCGCGTCGAAATTTCTACAATACTCAAAATGCTTAACGGCCGCGCGGTCAAACGTTGACTCGCGAAACATCACAAATAAAAATTTCTAAATTTCGTTCGAAATAAAATACGAAAATAATTATTCACGACAAATAAAATTTTAAATGTCGACGTTCGTTCACACGAATTTATAAAATAATACTTATGACGTCAAAATCGTGATCGTCCTACGCGTCGTAAAACTCGGGTTGTCACATTCCACCAACTTTAAGGGAGCGTCGTCCAGGTGCTCGTCCTTTCTTACTCGTCTTAGTTTCTCCTACGGTGAGACGGCTTCCTTACGATTGGACGGTCTCACCTGCTCGAACGCAAAAATCACTCGATATAATACTCGCCTTGACTATTCCGGACGAAAGTCAACAAAACAAATGATAATTTATACTAGCAAGATCAAAAATATAATCGCAATCGCTCTTATTACAAGAGACAAAATAAGCCACGAAACATATCTAGGAAAACATAATTCGCGTTGTTTTTAAACAAAAGACTTTAAACGAGAGATCAACCCAAATCTTAGTTTGGTGATCATTTCAACAAAACAAAGCGCACACCGTTACACAAAACCGAAACATACGTCAAAAATAACAATACGTCGCCTAATCAAAAAAAAACTAAAAAACTCACGGCCAAACAATCCAAAATTAAAAAAACATACTACATTATCCAAAACCAAATTAAAACCCATCCCAATATTTCAAAACAAAATCAACCATAAACATCGCCTCGGGGTTCTCATTAAAATTAATGCACCACGGGTTGTGAATTAAGTTTAGGGGAGTTTTACATTACGAACCCCATCAAACGGCCATTTATAGCATCTTTTACACTAAAAAACCACATAATCATAACGCACATTATTCGCCTATTCGTTATTTTAAAATGGGGACTTTTATATTTCTAATTAGTCATTCATCACAAACCTTTAGCAAAAAACATAATCATGCTTGCTTTCTATAAAGTTTTAAGCAAAAAAATAGCGTGGTTTACTCTTCATTAGGGACCAGGCTCAGGATGGTTTTGGCCCTTCATCCAACATGGAGTTCATTACTCCAAAACCGATCAATTTTCATTATACTTGGCCTTGCCAGTCTGGACAAGGCTTTTCTGACTAATGATTCAACTTTAAATCACAAATGATCTCAACTTAATCACGGTTAGGTTTTAACCAACCATAGTCATGCTTGTGGGTTAACAAGCCACAATCGATAATGGACTATCAGGCTTGCGTACCTCTCAAATCAACCTTCATCTACATCTGGGTAAGTATACCCATTCGCTAGCGTCCTAAGCCGAATTATAGGCCACACAAAAGCGACATAAGCTCTTACTACCATTCAAAAGCACATAGCACATAAAACACATAAAGCATATTTTTCACATAATTTGGCGGCAATAATCCCGCTAGAAAACACATATTGTCAAAAAACAATCAAGAAAACAATTGAGCATCATGGACTCATTGCTTGTTCGATGAAAATCAAAACTCCAACATTTCTACATGGCGACTAGCACGATCGGCTCGGTCCTAACACACCGCATCAAGTTCTTAGATAACTTGATTAAATCAAGTTGAGATAGCACATTCCTAATTCAATACCGTTCTAATCAAGGCGTTAGCTACTTTGATTGTTCCTCCATTATGGGAACGGATGTCAACATTCGGCTAGAGTCTCTAATCTTTTTGCTCCTTTTATACGCACACTAAGTCGTTACGTCAAAGGAGTAAGGATCACTATACCTAACCTTAAGTCAGGAGTCGCTTAGTGCCTTATTCTAATCCTCGATGATTTCAGGTATATTTACAACTATACTACCACTACTCTCAATTTCGGAAAAAGAACTTTCTTCACAGTCATCGGTTGATACAACAATAACAACTTAAATTCGGTGTAGGAGAAGTCTTCTCCATTTACCACTTTCAACCTCGGGACTAATCAGCTTGGCTTCCACCTACCTTAGGAATCTTTACATCTTCAAGAAGATCCCTTCTCAGAGTCGGTATCAGGTTTACACCCTTGATAGCTCAATTCTACCATTGCTCACTAGCATACCGACCACACTTGGTCTTGACACGTCTCCATAACAACCGCCGATCTTCATTACTATGAACTAGACTTCACTCCTTTCTAGACACACTCGTTCCAAACAATACCGTGGGTATTTTCCCTTCGGGACGACTCGGTCATAACGACTAGCATGAGGCTCTCTCCATGCAGTCAATAGGAGTAATGTTACTTGCATGAGAATCCGTAGATAGGGTAAACATATTTTCTCCTTCCGAAAGCTTGACCCAAACATTTATCCCAATTATCAAGCATTTTAGGGGTGACGATTTACCCGACATAGCGTGGTTCTTCCTAAATTATGCATAGTTGATCAAGTTATGCATAATTGAGGATCAAACGACATTATGTCCATCCTCGTCAAAACGTTCCTTTTTCATATGCTACACGCGTAAGTTATTTTCTAAAAAAAAATTTATAAGATAAAAATAAAATAGGATTGTTTCCAAAGAAAGAAAAGAAGATAGCATCATTCCATCTTTCATTCTTATTATTTAAAAGGAAATTATTCATATGTATATTATATATTTTTTTTGAAAAGAAAATTCATTTGACACCAAAGGGTCAGTTTATGAAATTTTAAAACACATTTCCTATTGTTCACACAAATCGTTTATACAACGAAATCAGTACAATTCGCGCAACGACATTTGTTCAACACACAAATTCGTTATTGCGATCCACAGTTTTTAAAATCATTAATCTTCAAAACATCATTTAGTACACTTTAGTCAACGGGTCTTGGCAAGTATCAAAAACAACACCCGCTCATGGACTATGCAAGCAAGTAGCATACACATGCGAAAGATTCGCCAATTGAAGTCATCCAACACTCGGGGTCAATTCAATCTCTTAATGAGTCAAATGTCTTGAGGTAACTATGACCTCTAAGCGCCACTTAAGTGAACAAAATATATATTAACTCTCTTAGAGTTCTAAATCAAAAGTAATAGCTAAAGAGTGCACAATCACCACGTCGGTGATAAGATAAAACTCTGAGGCAACAATAACCTCAATCCAATAAACCTAAATCTTGAAATCCTCCTACTTACTAGTTCGTGGAAGATAAAAGTATATGGTTTTGGTCTACGAAAAGAATTTCGAGTCTAATTTACAGAAACATAGGGCCCACTGCCTAGAAAGTTTTGGATCCAAGGTGAAATTACCATTTTACCCCTATTTATCAAAGCCGCCATTTTCCAAAATTTTATTGCTCCACTAAATTGAGTGTACCTCCTAAACTGTGCGTCCGCAAAAGCCGAAACGACCGCTCAAATCTAAGTTTGTTCAATATCTAGAACTTATAGTTTTACATATTTAGTTGTTGCTATATAAGTTTTTGAACTTATTACTCATTCAAATTTTGGTCTTAATTTTTGACTAGTTTTGCCATTTCGGCGATATCTCATTCGTCGGGCGTCGATATGACTCCATCCGAATTCCTACATGTACCTAAGAGGTTTCTCTACCTCATAGTCTAATTTCACAGGTCTTCATAAACCAAAAATATTTTGAAACATATCCAACAAGCTGCTATCCCCAAAGAAATTTTGACAAATTTTTATAGTTTACGAAAATGAGTGTAATTTGAAATTTATTGACGATTTTGATGTGAAACCAATTAAAGGTGATAGCCTAAGAGTCTTCTACAGGTACCTAAATTTTATTTTGAAAAGTTATTACAAAAATATGAAGTTATACTCCTATTCCCAACGGTATACCAGATTTGACTAGTTTGAGAAAAACGACAGTATCTCACTCATCCGGAACAGTTAAAATTCTATCCAACTCACCGCATGTACCTTAAACATGTACCAACATCTCGATTAGCTTTCCAAGGTGTGTAAGACCAAAAATAAATTCACAAATAAACCCACAAACTGCTGGTTCAAACTGCCATAAAAAATCCATTTCAAAAATTAACCCAAAACCATTTTAACTTCCTCCAAATAGCCAATATCAAAGCCATACCAATGACTTAACACTCTTTCAAACACAATAAACTTTTAGATTTCCAGAAATCAAACCTTTCTGACTTACTAAATAGAGGTCGATACGAGAGAATCGGAACACAACGCCAACTTTATTCGAAAGATCTAAAAATAGCCATTTCCAAACGACACGCTACGCGAGAATAAGTTAATAGTCGTTTTCCAAAACAATGAGAGTTCATGGGATGAAATATAAAAGTCACACTCCCATCAACTGAAAATTTTCAAAACAATAGGTTACGAAACAACATATGCGATTCAAAAGCAATAGAAAAATATTCGAACTCGGAGTCGAACAATAAATCACCCAATGGGATCGACAAACTACGACGAATCAACATCATCAAAAGGTGAAAAGTAAAGTCGCGAAAAAGTTTCAAAGATAATCATATAACAACGATGTTTTCGTCACGTATCAAAATGATTTTATCATATCGCATTGAAATGTTTAAAGAAATTAAACTCTTCGCAAGAAGCGAATATCAAGATATATATTGACACAAGTTCACCGAGTCACCATCCTTGATATCCGCGTTCCGTCCCATCCAAGCTATCTTCAATACCTAAACCTGAGATACATGCTTAAAAATATCAACAAAACATTAAGTGAATTCATAGAGTTTACACATAACAATTAGATCGGGGGCATATTGGTTCAACAAAAATATAACTATGCTCGTAAGACAGTTATAAAAATAATGATTTCCAACTAAATAAGCCCGTGTACCGAGACTTAACACATTCATCCGTGGATTAAATTACATGTACGTGCGAAACTATGGCTATTCTCCTACTACTAACTACAAAATGTTGATACTAGGTGCTCACCAACGGATTCAAAACCTCGCGCTAGGGTTGTCAAACCCAATAGATCTATTTAATGCATTAGCGTTCACATACAACTAGGCAACTAACGGTCACACAGTAAAACGCATATACTCAATAGTGAATGGATTTATATTTACTATCAAAACATATAGCGTTCTCATTTTCATAAAACAACAAGTATCCCGCGGGTTAAAAACATTTAAAATAGTTCAAAAGCGAGGCGATGAACTCACCTTGATCGAAGCCGAAGATCAAATAACCGAATCAATCACGAACTACTCGACAATGAACTCAACTGCGACCTATAATTTATGTCGCTCGATTACTATACCCCAAGACACGATCGAATAGTGCGTGCGTCGCAACTATTGAAATAGTATAAATATACATACACATGTGATGAGAAATCCACTTGCACGTCCTAGATCCTAAACGTCACGTAATTGAGTTACGGTCATTCTTTCATTTATAATATACGTCACTTAGTCGAGAACTTTCTATTTTTAGAAACTTTCTATTTTTAGAAAGTTACTATTTTCGAAAAGTTGTCATTTTTAGTAAGTCCCGTTATCCAATTATATTTATAATAATATTTGTTTATCTCGTCGAACTTTCGGGATTATGTCCCGTATATTACAAAAGTTACTATTTTTAGAATTATATCTGTTCATAAAACTCGTTAAGTCTAAATTGTTATACTTGTAAAAGTAATAACGTTTATTATTTTTAAACATCAATAAAGTCTTGTATTATACCCGTTGGACTTTCTAAAAGTCCAACATTGAACTTTATTTGACTTTGACTTTAGTATATATATATATATATATATATATATATTATATATTTATTTATATTATATATATATATATATATATATATATATATATATATATATATATATATATATATATATATATATATATTTCTATATAATCTATTGATATTTATATATATTTATTTATATATATATATTTATATTAAAGTCAAAGGTTAAATAAAGAACTTTAAGGGAGCGTCGTCCAGGTGCTCGTCCTTTCTTACTCGTCTTAGTTTCTCCTACGGTGAGACGGCTTCCTTACGATTGGACGGTCTCACCTGCCCGAACGCAAAAACACTCGATATAATACTCGCCTTGACTATTCCGAACGAAAGTCAACAAAACAAATGATAATTTATACTAGCAAGATAAAAATATAATCGCAATCGCTCTTATTACAAGAGACAAAATAAGCCACGAAACATATCTAGGAAAACATAATTCGCGTTGTTTTTAAACAAAAGACTTTAAACGAGAGATCAACCCAAATCTTAGTTTGGTGATCATTTCAACAAAACAAAGCGCACACCGTTACACAAAACGAAACATACGTCGCTAATCAAAACTCATCACATGTGTATGTATATCTATATAGTTTTCATAGTTGCGGTATACGCACTATTCGATCATACTTTATTGTATAGTAATCGAGCGTCATAAATTATAGGTCGCAGTTGAGCTCTTTGTCGAGTAGTTCGTGATTGTTTCGGTTATTTGATCTTCGGCTTCGATCAAGGTGAGTTCATAACCTCGCTTTTAAGTGTTTTAAATTTTTTTAACCCGCGAGGGGGATACTTGCTATTTTATGAAAATGAGAACGAAATATGTTTTGATACTAAATATGATTCCATTCACTATTGAGTATATGCCTTTTACTGTATGATCGTTAGTTGCCTAGTTGCAGGTGAACGCTAATGCATTAAATAGATCTATTGGGTTTGACAACCCTGTCCGGGGTTTAAATCAGTTTGTGAGCACCCTATAACGGACTTTTTGTAGTTAGTATTAGAAGAAGTGGCATACTTCTCGGACATTATATTTTATCCTACGGGATGAATGTGTTAAGTTTCAGTACATGGGCTCATTTAGTTGGAAATCATTATTTTTATAACTTGTCTATGTTTTGTTGAACCAAATATGCGTTCTAACTGTTATTTGTAAACTCTATGAATTCACTCAACATTTTGTTGACGTTTTTAAGCATGTATCTCAGGTTAGTTCATTTACAATTGGGTAAAATGTATACCCAATTCCGCTAGCGGTTTCTAAAGCCCGAATTATAGGCCACACAAAAAAAAAAGCGACATAAGCGCTTACTATCATTTCAAAAAGCAACTAGCACATAAAAAACATAAAAAGCATATTTTTTTCACATAATTTGGGCAGCGGGATCATCCGCTAGAAAACCAATAATGTCAAAAAAAAAAAACGATTAAAGAAAAAAACAATTTCAAGAAAAAAAAATAAATTGAAAGGGGGCAATTATGGGGACTTCATTGCTTGTTCGATGGAAAATCAAAGAACACTCCAACGTTTCTACATGGGACTTAGTCACGGGAGCGGCTCGGTTCCTAAACCACCACCCGACCTCAAGTTCTTAGATAAAAAAAACTTGATTTAAAACTTCAAGATGAAGATAGCACATATCCTAATTTCAAAATACCGTTCGGAATCAAGGCGGTTTGCTACTTTGATTGTTCCTTCCATGATGGGAAAACGGATGTCAACATTTTCGGGCTAGAGTCTCTAATCTTTTTGCTCTTTTAATACGCACATAAATAGTCGATACGTCAAAGGGGAGTAAGGGATCCATATTACCTAACTTAAGGTCAGGGAGTCGGCTTTTAGTGTTATTTAATCCCTCGGAATGATATCAGGTTATATTTACAAAAACTTATTACTACCCTACTCTCCCATTTCGGAAAAAAAGACTTTTTCCACGGTCATCGGTTGATACAACAATATATAAACAAAACTTAAATTGGTGTAGGGGAGGGAAGTCTTCTCCATTTTACCATTTCAACCTCGGGGGACTAAAATCATCTTGGCTTCCACCTACCTTAGGAATTTTACCTCTTCAAAGTAAGGAAATTCCCCTTCTTCGGAGGTCGGTATCAGGTTGTTACAACACTTGATAGCTCCAAATTTTCTACATTGCTCTATAGCCATACCGAACACACATGGGTCTTGACAGTTCTCCATAAAACAAAAAAAAACCCACCGAGCTTCATTCGCATGAAACTTAGACTTCACTCCTTTCCAAAGACCACATGTTCCAAACAATAAGTGGAATTTTTTCCCTTCGGGGACGGACTCGGTCATAACGGATAGCAAGAGGCCTCTCCCCTGCAGGTCAATAGGGAGTAAAATGTTACTTGATTTTTTACATGAGAATCCGTAGGATGGGTAAAAAAACATATTTTTCTCCTTCCGAAAAAAGCTTGTGAAACCAAACATTATTCCCAATTATCAAGCAATTTTAGGTGTTTGACGATTTTTACCCGAACATTAAGCGTGGTTCTTCTAAGTTATTTGCAATTAGGTTGATCAAGTTATGCAATATTGAGGATCAAAAACGACATTATGTTTCCATCTCGTCAAACTATACGTTCCTTTTTTCATAATGCCTTACAACGGCGTAAGATATTTTTTTAAAAAAACAAAATTTTTATGAGATAAAAATAAAATAGGATTGTTTCAAAAGAAAGAAAAGAAAGAATTAGCTCATTCATTTTCATTCTATATTATTTAAAAAGGAAATTATTCATATGTTATATTATATTTATTTTTTTTTTGAAAAAAGAAAAAATTTCATTTGACACCCATAGGGGTCAGTTTATGAAAGTTTAAAAATAAAAAACAACATTTCCCATTGTTCACACAAATCGTTTATACAACGAATCAGTACAAAAAAATTTTTCGCGCAAAGACCATTTGTTCAACACACAAAAAATTCGTTATTGCGGGATCACAGTTTTTACAAAATTCAATTTAACTCTGTCAAAACAATTCATTTAGTACAGTTTAAAGGGTTCAAAACGGGGTCTTGGGCCAAAGTATAAAAAAAAAAAAAATACAAAAACACCAGCTCTTGGACTATGCAAAGCAAGTAGCATAAACACATTTGCGAAAAAAGATTCGCCAATTGAAGTCATCCAAAAACACTCGGGGTCAATTACAATCTTCTCAAAGGGGAGGTCAAATGTTCTTTGAAGGTAACTTACAAAAACTCTAAGCGCCACTTAAGTGGAACAAACAAATATATATTAAACTCTCCTATGAGTTTTTAAAAATCAAAAGTAATAGCTAAAAAGGGGAGTTGGGCACCAAATCACCACGTCGGTGGTAAGATAAAAAAAAAAAACTCTCGGGAGGCAAACCCAATAAACTTCAAATCAATAAAAATTCCTAAAGGGAAATTCTTCATCTGGTTGATAGACAAGATTTGTTGAAGCTCTATGGGATGGTGGTCAAGTACTATGAAGACCATCCACTTGCTGGTGCTGGTATGATGCTGTGGGGTGATCTTCAAGTACTGTTTGAATCACATGAAGGTGGACATGGTTCTTTGGTTTGGTCTGATCAACAACAATGGCATATCAGGAGTTGGAGACTATTTCCATTTTCCAATGTTCATGTATTGGAAACCATTTCTGGCAAGGTGGTGTATATGTTTGCAGATGGGTCATATCCTCTTTCAGTTCAACTTATGAAGAAGATGCTGAAGCACAAATTGGAGATTGAAATTGATGGTGTGGGGAATGATATGACTTATGCTGAGCAGTTGATTCAATTCATCAAGAATCAAATTGCTGCTAGCATTCCTTCTGCTTGATACTGGTACCTTGTCACTCTCTTGTATATTTTCTATCTGTTTGCTGTGTTTTTAGGTTTTATTCTATATTTTGGAAAGCTTGTTGTAAATGGTTTTTGCTTTTTGGGTCAATCTTGGTTTTTGGTAGAAGCTGTTGGGTTGGATCACATTCTTTTGAACTGGTTTTTTTTGGTACAACCTGTTTTATGTGATCAAATTTGGGAACATGGTTTTCTGGCACAATTTTTCAAGGACATATTTTTGGTGCAACACCCTATGGTTCTCAATTGCCAGGCCTTTAAGGCTAGAATTAATTGAATTTTGGTTCTCAATTACCAGGCCTATCAGGCTAGAATTAATTGAGATATGGTTTCAATTCCCAGGTCTTTTGACCAGAATGAATTGATATAGCTTTAATGGTTTGCTTCAAATCATAGGGTCACTCAACTGACTGATGTTTCAAGTACCAATAAGTTGAGATGGTTTGCAATCCACCATGGGAGTAACCCTTTCTGGGTCCCAAGGATTGTCTAGCCCACAAGCAAACGGCTATGTGGTAAAGGCTTATAAAATCCGTTTATGGCTGTGATGATTTGCCAAAAATCATTAGGGTATTCCAATTCACCAATGATTCATGTTCTAAGAATTGGACTGGTTATTAATTCACCAGGGTGATGTCATGATTCCACCAAAGAGTTAGCTAGCCCAAGAGTTAATGGCTACTTGGTAAAGGCTACATCAAATCCATTAATTTTCTATGATTCACCTCTCCCCGGAGTTAACACACCATGGGATGTGATGAGAATAGTATGTAACCCTGAATTGATGGTTTTCATGTTGCTGATTCAGAGTTTATGAAGGTTGCTGCTTTTGGTGTTCATGCTGTCAATTTCCTTATGTTGCTGCAAAGACTTTCACCTGCTATAATCAGATTTCTGATTCAAGAAGTATGGAGTTGGTTTCAAGATGTTGCTGTTCAATCCTCTGGAGTTTTCAAAGAAAGATCTATCTAGAAACTTGAAGTTAACTGTGTCAAATTCAAGTTTAGGGGAGGATTGTTAGGAATATTGTAATAGATAGTTACTACTAGTAGGTATGTAGTTCCTACTGGTAGAGTAAAAGTTCCTGCTGGTAGGTATGTAGTTCCTACTGGTAAGGATAATGTTATAGTTAGTGCTGGCAGATCAAAAGTTATTCCTGCTGGTAGAACAATATTAGTCCTGGTAGTATTATGCTTACTCCGAGTTGATAGTATAGTTAGTTAGTGATAAGGATATGCATGAGATATCCTAGGAAGTGATAATACTTATCTCTTTAGCGAGTCTTAGGTAACAGGTTGTTAGGGTTTCATGAGTATTTAAGAAACCTACGGTCATAGATGAAGGAGAGACGATCGAAAAACACTTTTATTGTTAATAGAAAAGATCCATAGAGGATCATTGTTTGAGTAATTCTTCTTCTTTAACTCTGTTGTTTATATTCCGCGTAAACAATAGTTTAATTTGTTAGAGTCTCTCTTAGAGTTGCTTGTGATTACATAAGTACTCTACAACCTTAACAGGCTTGAAGATCTATCTAGGGCTGGACCTACATCATGTTTTAAAGGACGATTACATTTGCTTCATATGGACTTATGCGGTCATATACGGATTGAAAGCATTAATGGAAAGAAATACATTCTGGTGATCGTAGATGACTACTCTCGATATACATGGACTCACTTTCTGAGAACCAAGGACGAAACACCAGAAGTACTTAAAGACTTTCTAAAGATGACTCAACGAAATTTTCAAGCTCAAGTGATTACTGTTCGTACCGACAGAGGAACAGAGTTCTTAAATAAGACTCTATAGACGTACTTTAAAGAAGAAGAAATTGAACACCAAACATTAATTGCTCGAACACCTGAATAGAACGGTATTGTCGAAAGATGAAACCGTACTCTGGTTGAGGCTACTCGGACAATGCTTTCGACTTTTAAACTTCCACTCTTCTTTTGGGCTGAAGCTATAGCAACCGCATGTTACACCCAGAACAGATCTCTCATCATCTCGAGATACGAAAAGACACCATATCACATCATTAATGACAAAAAACCTACTCTCAAACACCTTCACATCTTTTACTGCACTTGTTACTTAGTCAGAGATGGTGAAAACCTTGACAAAATGAAGGAGAAAGGGGATTCGTGCATTATTGTGGGATATTCTACATAGTCAAAGGAATATAGAGTCTACAACAAGAGGACCCGATTAATTGTTGAATCCATTCATATCAGCTTTGATGATCTCAAGGAAGTAATGGGGTCAGTACATAACAGTCCTAGCCCCGCGCTCTAATGAGAATCGACGTCAAATTATGACAACTCTGGCCCCATGTCCCAATTACAAAATGTTTCTCCTCTAGCAGACACATCAGATCTATCACTACAAGATTTGGATTTACTATTCAGTCCTATGTACGAAGAATACTTCACTACAGGAAATCAAAGTGTATCAAAGTCTTCTGCTCTCTCTGATAATCTTCAATAACATAATACACAACCTACATTAGAACTGATAATTCCTTCCCAAACAAATGTTTTCCCAAATGCCTGAGGAAAACACCACTGAGTTAAGCAGAAACAAAATGCAATTGTTTTGGAAGCATATAATTTACATCCCTATTTGCTCCTAAACCGAGACCAAGAAGCTGCTGAGTCCCCCTTCCTCACGAAACATTTGATACTCTTAAACTTTAAACATGCACACATTCTACCAAAGACGCCGTTCTGACTACCATTGGACTAAAGATCATCCTCTAGAACAAGTTTGTGGAGATCTATCGAAGCATGTGCAGACAAGACGACAACTTGCAAAAGATCCTGAAATGTGCATGTTCGCAATCACCGTGAGTACTGTTGAATAGACAAACATTAAGGAAGCAATGGCTGATCGCGCATGGATCGAAGCAATATAGGAAGAGCTTCATCAATTCGACAGACTCAAAGTCTTGGAACTTGTTGACAAACACTTTAGAAAGACAGTGATTAATCTTAAGTAGTTGTGGAAAAAGAAGAAAGATGAGGACAATACTGTTATTTACAATAAGGTATGACTTGTAGCTAAGGGATATCGTCAGGAAGAGGGTATTGATTTTGAAGAATCTTTTGCACCAGTCGCTCGCTTGGAAGCAGTTCGGATTTTCGTTGCCTACACTTCACACGAGTCATTTCCTATCTATCAGATAGAGGTTAAAATGGCTTTTCTTAATGGCCCATGAAGGGAAAGAGGGTATATTGTTCAGTCAAAACCAGACGGGTTAATTGATTCCTGGATTCATCTAGAGGAAAAAAAAGGGGGGTCTTTACCGTCTCGGGAGGAAAAAGCCAAAACTTTATGGAAATTGAAAAGCAAGCTCCCAAAAAGCCTGGTATGATTGGAAAAACCTCTTCAAACATTTTTCCTGATATCCAAAGTTTCCCACTAAAAGGTACTATAGGGGGGGGACACCCAACTATATTAACGATTAGATAACGGAGAGGCATTCTCTTGTGGCAACAAAAATTTTACGGAGATGGGGACATAAATATCCCGGGTTCTATAAACAAAACCAAACATTCTAAAGGTTTATAGAAAAAAATTATTTGCCAAAAAAGTTTGTTTGGAGATGGTCCCATAATGGGGGAAATGAAAAATTTCTTTTTTTAGGATTCAAGATCACCAAATTCCCCAACAAAGGTATCTTTATTCAATCAGGGCCTTAGTTCTTACCTATAAAAAAAATTTACTCAAAAAAGAATGGAAATGGACAAATTGTGATAGCATTGGGTTACACCAATGGCTACTAAAATAACCTAAGCTGGGATGATTAACTTGAAGTGGAAACCACCATTGACCAAAAAAACAAGATATTGAAAAGTATGAATAGGGTCACTCATGTTTACATAACCTGTCCCAGTAGGGCACCAGGGGGGACCCTTAAATTTGCAAGCAATATGTTACTGTGCACGTTATTAAGCAAGACCAATGAAAAATCACCTCAAGGAGGATACAAGGATTCTTTTCGGTTACTTAAATAAAGGAAAAACCTTCAACCCATTAGGGACTTTTGGTTTAATCCGAAAGGATTCTGGGTTTTAAAAATAAAAAAACCGGCTTTTTTTCAATTACGCTGGACTTTACCGCAGGTTGTCATGATAACATCTACCAAAAAAGGCAACTTTCTGGCGGATTTTTTACAATTTTCTTATGTTGAAAGCTAGTTAGTTACAATGTCAAAAAGTAAGAGGGGACTGCACTCATGGTTCAACGGCAGAAAGCAAAGGAGTACGTGGCATTATTCTAACAAAGTCTGTTGTGCTTAGGTTTCTTTCGATGAGAACCACAGTTAAAGGATTATGGCTTCGGACTATAATAAAATACCCTTTGTGATTGTGATTTCTCAATCAAGGCCATAGCCATATCGTGGCCAACCCCAGAGTTGATGGGCACTCCAGCACTACACACATTGTTTGTTTCGTTACCAATTTCATAAAAGAAACAAAGTTGAATGTGGTAATTTGTCGAATTTATTCACTTTGTTAGAATACTGAATTACCCAATTAAACGAACATGTTTACATATATATATTATGTTGCACAAAACTAACCCTTGATGTAGGTTAAGTCTTTGTAAGAAATTTGATCCATGGATTCATTAGCAACCAAGGTCAATAATCATAGGAGTGCAAGGAGCTAGGGGGAGCTCGAGGGCATCAATGTAGATAGCTCAAAGTTGCTTAGAAGATGAAGATTGAAGTATAACTTCACTAGGGATGATGCAAGCTCGCCTTTCTGGGGAGAAACAAAGTTTAACTCCAAGGACACGCCCTTTTAGGGATGGAAGAGTGTTAACGGAGAAGGATCAACGGATTGGAGCATACACCTTTTTGTTTCGACAAAAGGGGGAGAAGGAAGTGTAAACGAGTAACTTTTAAATTTTACTATGTTACAAGTTTACATATTTGTCATCATCAAAAAGGGGGAGATTGTTAGTGCAAATATTACGATATTTAAACTAAACAAGTCCTTTGGTTTTAATAATGACAAACAAGTAACTTGTAATACATAACGTAAAATGTGCAAGTTACGCGTGATCACAACTCATCAACGCATATATTCATCAACACCTCTCGACGTCTCGAGTCTACTCATGCTTCAACAAAAGGTATGAATATGTTTGTTAAGTTGCATTATGATCAACCCATTTAACAAACCATTGAAAATGATTAACAAGTAATTAATCACATTAGAGAATAGGACAAAACTTAATTACTTAACTAACTAGAATAAGATCTTTCTTCTAGAAGCAATCTTCCATATTAGGAAACAATCTTGGAAGATCAAAACATGTCTAACCATATTAGATAATAGGACAAAATAATTAGGGAATAAAGACAAAACTAATTATTCTTGTTTAACCATTTTTGGAAACAAATCTTACAAGATCTTTTCATATCTAGCAAATCTTACCATTTTAATGTTAAGCTTGATTTTCCTTCTAGAACAAAATCTAATCAGATTTTATAAGTACATTAAGGATCTAAGCAAAAGATTTAAAAAGATTTAAAAAGATTTCTAACAATTTTGAAATTGGACCGTGCGACCCACAGATCCACCTAAAAGGCAGACGGATCCACCATCCCTGGATCCGTGGCACCTTGACGGCCAAGTTTTGGGTTTTCTATAAATACCACCCGTTTGCTTAGTTTTTCACCCAAGCTTTTCACAACCTTTCTTCCATATTATTACACACATTTAGGATCATTATAAATAAGTTTTTATAATGTAAAAACATAAATAATCATGTCATCAAAACCCCAATAACCCATGATCATAATGCTTCTAACTTTCATTTGTTGCAAGCATGATTCTACATGATCCTCTATTCAAGCAAGCTTAGAGATCTTGCCATCATCATCCACTACATACCTACACATATGAAGATCTATCACAACAAGCCAAGAGACTTGTCATCTTCATCATCAACATCATGCTTAGTGATCTTGATGTTTTAGATTAGGCTTTTACATCCAATTGACAATTATGTCTTGGATCATCATTATACATATTTGTGTATCAATCAGTATACAACAAACTAGATATTAGATGGTTTATGTGTTTAGGCCATAAAACACAAGGTTTGTTATGTTGGGCCGTAAAACATAATGGGTTTGGTTGTACCCGAAGAAGGACTCGGTATTTAGCTTAGTACCGGATAAAGTGTAAGCGACGTTAGGTTGGTTCTACCTCGAAGTAGGACTCAGTATTTAGCTTAGTACCGGACAAAGTGTAAGCGACGTTGTATGGTTTTCTTCGCCTTAAAGGAGCTTGTTGATCAAGTGAAGTAACTCTCAAGTTGGGTACTCGAGGAGTGGAGTATGGCGAAGAGGAGCTTCGTAGCCGAACCACTATAAATCACCGTGTCCAGTTTGCGCTTTCTTTTACTTATCGCTTTACATTTATATTTGCATTTATCGCTTTATATTTATATTTGCATTGCATCTATGTTTGTGTTATATATCGTGTTGTGATGATATTGTTTGTTTGATATTCTTTAGTATAGTTATTGTAGTATAAACTTGATTGATTGTTTGAAACAAAAGTTTTAAGTTGATAATGGAAACGTATTCACCCCTCCCCCTCTACGATTCCACAATTGGTACCAGAGCCACGTCGCTCTAGTTTTCAAAACAAATGGTTTTTAAATTAGAGCACGGTCCATGTATCAAATTTCCTATCAAGCGACACATAATGTGAAAAGTTCTTTGTTTAGTACTTACAAGTTTTGGTGTTAAATATAAAGTGTTACAATAGCTTGAAGGTCTTTTAAAGAATTCCAAACAAAGGGAATAATGTGTTAAAAGTGTGATAAACGATTTTGCCAAAATTTCACCACTTGTGCGATCCACGGATCCACCAAAAGTGGATCCGTCCATATGGTTTTCAGTTTTTGTCAAACTTCAAAAATTCATAAAAAATCAATCGTGCGTCGGATTTCGATGATTCAAAAATCAAAATTGAAGAATGTTAAATGTACTTTCCAAACTAAGAGATTTGTTGAATTTAATCTTAGTTAGAAAAAATTTGATCTTAAGTGTGTTATGTCAAAAAATTGGTTAAGTGTTGATAACTTTACTCGTTCGGTCCTCAAAGAATAACACTCGTTCGGTCCTAAAGAAAAACAGCTAGATCGAGTTGCACTGAAATTACACTTGTTCGGTCCATGTACACAAGTACCCATTCGGTCCTTAGAACATGTGCTTGTTCGATCCTCACTAACATATGCTCGTTCGATCCTTACAAACATGTGCTCGTTCGATCCTTACATGATACACTCGTTCGGTCTACACTAAAACATCACTCGTTCGATCCAGTCACATAGACACTCGTTCGATCCATGCAATTAGTCACTCATTCGATCTATATTAATAGTCATTCGTTCGGTCCTTGAATGCAATCACTCGTTCGATCCTCACTAGGATCCACTCGTTCGATCCTCACATTTTAGACACTCGTTCGATTAATTCTGCAATTTACTCGTTCGATCCACATATTTAGAGTTACTCGTTCGATCCTCACTAGGATCCACTCTTTCGATCCTCACATTAGACACTCGTTCGATTCTTTCTAAGAAATACTCGTTCGATCCATAAATCCCTTGTTCGATCCTTACACTTAGACACTTGTTCGATTCTTGACACGTTATTCGTTCGATCCATATGATTTATACTCGATCGATGTCTTAAATTTGTGCAAGATCGATATTTAACTCTAAACTAGCATTTTCATTGAGCCATAACACTCTCATACACAAACAAATCATATCGTTACATTAGTTCGCATTTTTACACTAATTTTTCGAACACAAATCATTCAAGAAAACATTTAAGTCACAACAAGTAATCAAGCTAGGATAACCTATACATTTATTAAACCTAATACTACAAAAGCCCTCTAACAATTTAACATTTTCAAAACTTTTTGATTTGACGAACCCTAATTGTATAACTAGGGCTGCTACTATCAAGAGTGACGAAAATGCTCAATTCCTTTTGGGATTCGAGTTGATTAGGAGATGAAGATTCGAGTTTTAAGTTATACCTTAGATGAAATGGAGTGAGTGATCTTGATTGTTGTGAGTCGAGTGGAGAGTGTTCGTGTGTGTGTTGGAGTGTGTGTTGAGTGTATGTTGATTTCGTGTACAGTGAATGGGATGGATGGTGGTTGGTATAGACAATTTCTACCTTTGACATTTTTGGCCCTCCATGTTTACTCAACTTATTAATTTTGCCAATTAAGTTTTATAAGGTATATTTAAGTTAAACAACTAGCACACATAGTCCTAAATGTTTTATCTCTCATACCTATAGACATAATTTTAGCAAACTACACCCTAAAGGCATAAACAAGTAACACATAAGGCACAAATAATCGTTTAAATTCTTTTTCCCTTTTTAACAGCTCATTTGATCATGACAAAGAAATTTGACATTCTCTCCCCCTCAAACAATGACCCGTTTTCTATTTAAAGAGCTGTAGACATTGTTTGAGAAGTCAAATGTATTTTGAAAAGTATTTTCAGATGATGGAATGATTTTGTATGTGACAAAACAACAAACAATTGAGTCTACATGTCCAATAGGTTTGTTCCTATTATTAATAATAACATGTTTAAAATGCACGTCAAAGTAGGATTGACGACTTGGATGTTTCGTCCGAGATATTCAAGTAATTTACCTTGCAATGCATTTGGTAGAGTTGTCATTTCTGAAAAACCAAACACGAGCAAATGCACAATATATGTAACTTTGCTCATACAATTCAAAAGCACGAATCAAGACTCAAATTCACTTTTTGTTATAACCTTTTCTCTCTATACCAAATAAGCATAACATTATTTTTAACTAAGTATTTAAACCAAGAACAATTCAATTATCTAATATTAGGATTAGGAATTATGGAACATATTCTATAAACCATTATTTTGCTTTCTTTCTATAAGTGATCGTAAGTGGAGTTAGAATATAAAGATGATTATTATTCAAACGATAATTAATCTCATTATTCTATCCAATTACAAATGTTCGAAATATGAGCATGGATTCGAGATTAGAATTTATCTAGATAACGGAAATATCAATAATATGACCATAGATATTTTCCGAGTCTACATGTTTAACTAATTTTAGTTATTACATGAAATTACGAAATCGATCATAAGACGAAAAGAATAATCATCGAATTGCAATTCACACTTGTATTGACGATGCTTTGTTACGTCTAAATGTTCATAATGCTTGTGTTATTAGCAATGGTCAAAAATATGCTAAAAGCTAACACACTCCTAGTAGGATTGACATCGTTAAAATCCATCGGGAAATTCACGACAACTTCCACGTTACGCTCAAAACTTGGACGTCAAATCCAAAAGTTCAAACCAAGAACCCTTATAACACATATAAGCTTCTTCCATTACTAAAAAGTTAACACCATCACCCAAATAACAAGAAATCGTGTTCTGTCTGTTTTCAGACAACTTTGCGACCTACGGATCCTCCATATGGAGATCCGTCTTTGATTTAGGTAGATCCGTCCGTGATCAGCAAATTTGAATATATTCCTTTTGTCATTTTGTACTTGTCTAAGGTCTAACAAACATGTAACTAACCTTTAGTACATCATAATTTCTATAATAGAATATTCACAATATCTATTGAGGTAAATAACCTTAATAAGAATACTTTCAAAGAGATATGCAAAGGTGCATTCTTAGAACGCTTTAATGTAGCACATTCCACCTTGTCACATTTAAGTATACTCCTAAGATCTAAAAGACTCAATCATGTTTTAACTCACAAAATCTTGCTTGCTCTCTCATTAAACCTTAAAATTATAAACACATTGATTAGGATTTTGAGAATCAGAATTGAAACATATTAGTTGAGTCATATTAGGCCAAGTATTAGTGGTCAATGCAAATTTTAACTTTGCTACACTTCATTAGGCAAATGCGGGAATTCTACTTTATTCTAAAATGAGAATGACTACTAGAGAATCTATTGCACTAGAAATTCAATTTAACCTAACGGTTGAATTGCTTTTGGAAGGGAAGTTGGGTTCGTGGTATAACCCATAAAAATGGTCGTGCTTAGCCTCAATTGAGCACCACTAGTGATAGTCTCATATTCATTCTCTAACTTGATTAAATGGCTTTTTCTAAATATGCCTAGTGTTAGTTTACATTAATGAACTTTGTATTTCATTAGGATTGCTTATTAGTCAAGTAGTAACTAGGATTATCTTTAGTCGATTTAAACTATTTACACCTCGCATATGTATTGTTGTGATCTTAAAATGTTAACTTGTTCTCGTGAAAAATACGATTATATTATCTTCATGATATTTTGATACTCAATGATTACTTGCTTAATTGTTGAATGCATAATATTTAGACGGTTTTGTTTTTGGTTAGCAATCCCGTTTTAATATCTATAAGTTTATATTTATGATATTGTTACGTGTTTATTTTAAATGGTTCTTGTATTAATGCTATGTACATGGTTTGGTGATGATATATATGTATGTGTTGTTTTTTGACGTAATCATTGTTTTATGGAGCTTTTATATGATCTTTATATCATTTATATTTATTGTGCACCCATACTTATATTCAATTAGGTGTCCCGTCTATGTCTGTCTTTTATGGAAATTAGAAGTCAACATAAGTCTTTATACATCAATATATTTGATTTTGTTATGATTATTACACTTAAGTGACGCTTAGTGTTCTTTTTGCGTTTAGGGTTCTTTGGTCTTATCTGTTTTGTGTTGTTTGTTGTTTTGAGGAGATAGGTGAGGGACGGTTTCAGAGAAAAGATTCGGATATCTCTTCCGGAACTGATCTTCACGTTCCCAGGTATACTCAGCTCCTTGCCGAGAGTTCCAACGAACTTTGACCAATGGGATTCTTCTTTTCTTTAGCTTCTTCACATCCCGCTCTACGATTTCAATAGGCTCTTCGACAAATCGCAGATTTTCATCAATCTCGATCTCATCCAAAGGCACTTGCACATCTGGTTCAGCCAAACATTTCTTGAGATTTGACACATGAAACGTGTCGTGAACACAGCTCAGCTCTTGGGGTAACTTCAGTCGATAAGCTACCGGTCCAACACGCTCGATGATTTCAAACGGTCCGACATATCGTGGTGCTAGTTTTCCCTTTTTACCAAATCGTACCACTCCCTTCCATGGAGATACCTTTAGTAACACTCGGTCTCCAACTTCTATGTCAGAGTTTAAGCCTCTATCAGGCATTAGCTTTTTCTGGAGACTTCCTAGCCGTTCTTTTAATCATTTCCTTGATTTGAATAATTCTTTTCTGTCGTTTCTTGCTACAATCTGTTGGTCCTATCAGCTGACTTTTCTCCAACTTCAGTCCATTTTTGAACGGGGGATCTATCCATTTTCGCCCGTCAGAGCCTCGAATGGTGCCCACATATTAATGCTTGTTGTGGGTAGCTGTTATTATATAGAAAACTCAATCAAATGAGAAAGATGATATCCCATACTGCACATCACTGAATTCCTATAACAACATAGCTCGAGAGCAATATCTCAGCGTTTGGATAGTACGCTCACTCTGACCGTTCGTCTGAGGGTGGGTAATCGCACGTACTCTCTATGTGTTGTCTTGTACCCAATAGTGTCTGAAAAAGACGTTGTCTCCATAAGTTGACGTGAATCGGACATCACGGTCTTGAATGATGTGAAGTACGCGACCCATGTCTCGTTCAATCTCATTGGTATAAAATCTTGCTTGTACTTTCTCCTGCTTTTTGTAGTTAGTCACGTGTAGTAAGAGTGAGCCGAGTTGGTCAATCTATTCAAGAAATAGACAACGACCCCCAAATCGTATCATGCCCACTGCTACTCTTTAGGCAACGTTTTGAGCAAAGTCCATTGTTATCTGTCCCATTTATCCACTCATTGGGGGAAAATTTCTGGTGCTGAACGAAATCCTGAAGGGGTTTTCTGAATGTTCGGCTTGTTAATCTTAGGCTCACGTAAGAGTCAGCCTTGGCTACAACTCAGCAATGTTCTCTTCATTACCAGTACACCAATACAGTCTCTCATATCATTGTACATATTTCCGGCACCCAGGATGTACTGAATTGAATCTTGAAGTTATGAGCTTACCATCTCCCTTGATCAATGTATCCTGTAACGACCGCACCAAGGATGGATCCAGTATCGATCAAAGAAGTAAAGTTTACCATTATCTCGTTGCTCAAAGTGTCGTTTATAATCCTCTTAGCATTCAGTTGGGGCTTTGAGATCCTGTGGAAGATCTTCGCTTTGCGTTCGCAAAAATCATAGTCTTAATCACAGAATGAATATATCTCAGTAGGGCTGTACTCGTTAGGCTTGGTCGTTCTTTTTGCTCAATGACGATTCTGCCACCACGTTCTGCCTTGCGCGGGTGGGATTTGATCTCGCACTCGCATAGCACTGAGTCCGATGCCACCGCCTTTGGCGCATATTTAGAGTTCTTATGGTACAAGTATGGTACTTGGTGAGACTCTGAGTGGTGTAAGTTTGTAGATAATACTTTTTCGTTCGCCATAAAAGAATAATGTCTCAGATTTTAATGGATGCGATACACCACCGCACCCATTCTAGGTCGTGGGTGGTTAATTTTTTCTCTAATGCTTCTTTCACTACTGTCTAGATAGCATTATGCTATCACCTTGCCTCGTTTGCATCTAGCACTGCACCCTAAAACATTGTTTTGATGCATCGACAATAGACCAAAAGTCATCAGGTCCGATCGGGGAGTGCTAATACGAGGAGCATGCATAGTTTCTCCTTCAGAATTGTTGAATAGCTTCATCGCTTGCTTATCGCCCCAACATATCGGTCGTTATTTCTTATTGAGCAACAAGGGTGAGGGGCTTCTAACACAGGAGCATTGCATAGTTTCTCCTTCAGAATTTGGAAAGCTTCATCTTGCTTATCGCCCCACACATAAGCCTTATTCTTTTGAGTCAACAGGGTGAGGGGCTTGGCGATCTTGGAGAAATTCTCAATAAATCTCCGGTAGTATCCTGCCAATCCTAGAAATGAACGGATTTCTGTTGGTGACTCAGGGGTCATCTAGTTCTTGACCGACTCAACCTTGCTAGGATCCACGTGGATACCATCACGATTGACCACATGTCATAGGAACTGTACTTCTTGTAAACAATATTCACACTTTGAAAATTTGGCGTACAACTTCTCCTTCTTGAGTAAGTCTAAAATCGTTTTCAGGTGGACTTCATGCTCTTCTTCTGATTTTGAGTAGATTAAGATGTCGTCAATGAACACAATTACGAATTTGTCTAAATACGGCTTGCAGACGCGCTTCATTAAGTCCATAAATATTGATGGCGCGTTTGTCAGTCCAAATGGCATGACTGTGAACTCAAAGTGTCCATAACGTGTTCTAAATGCGGTCTTCGGTATATCTTCTTCTCGAACTCTTAACTGGTGATATCCCGAACGAAGATCTATCTTGGAGAAACAACACGCACCTTGTAATTGGTCAAACAAGTCATCAATTCTGGGGAGAGGGTAACGGTTCTTTATAGTCAACTTGTTTAGTTCCCTGTAGTCAATACACATTCTCATCGAACCATCTTTCTTCTTGACAAAGAGCACGGGTGCTCCTCATGATGAGTGACTTGGTCGAATAAAACCCTTTTCTTAAAGTTCTTTAAGCTGGTTCGACAATTCGAACATTTCTGAAGGGGCTAACCGGTATGGAGATCTAACAACTGGCGATGCTCCTGGAATCAGATCAATGCGAAATTCTATCTCTCGCACAAGAGGTAAATCTAACAGATCATCTGGAAATACCTCAGGGAAGTCTCGGACAACACGTATGTCATCAAGCTTTTTCTCATCAGCCTTGATACATGCAAGTGAACGAAGATCCTTTTTCGGCCTCTCGCCTTGAACTTCAAGAATCTTGCCATTCGGAAGAGGAATACGGACAACCTTCTCATAACAATCGATGAGAGCTCGGTGGTATGCCAACCAATCCATTCCAATGATAACATCAAAACTTCCTAGCCGGGTTGGCAACAAGTCTATTTTGAACACGTGATTTAACAAGACTAAGGTGCAACTACGTAAAATGGTATTGGTGCTAACGACTTTTCCGTCTGCTAACTCTACTTCGTAGCTAGTGTTTAGAGTGGCAGGGGTAATATTAATAAAATGTGTAAACGCAGAAGATACAAAACTCTTCTCAGCACCCGAATCAAAGAGAATACAAGCATAGTGATCATTAAGAAGAAACGTACCCGTGACCACATTCAGATTCTGCTGTGGATTTTCAATCACCACGTAAGCTCTCCCATGAGCTCCATCATTCTGCTGGTTCCCTGCTTTCGGACACTTGTCCTTGAAATGTCCTTTCTCACCACACCCGAAACATGTCACATTTTGCAGGAAGTCATTACCTGCACCCTGAAGCCTAACTCTACAATCCTTCTCCATGTGACCTATTCTTTGACATCTCTGGCACTTTTGAGGACACGGTCCATGATGATGTAAGTTGCACCGGTTGCATTTTGGTAAATTTCCAGCATAAATCTTTCCTCCAGCTGGGGCTGCAGCATATGCCCTGACAGTTTCTGGTCTCTTGTTTTGTTGCTAGTGATGATTCTTTTTTTGGTTGCGGTTATTGTTGTTGTTGTGGTTATTGTTGTTGTAACACCCCCAAAATGGGTCGCAGCGGAATATGGGTTGGCGAGTGTTACTTCATAGATCAACGGCACGAGATATGAGAATGACCTCTATATGAGTCGTTTAAAATTAATACATTGGATTAAATAGACTTGTTTGTTACAATAGCCGAA